>CAJVPM010001180.1:0-12894 GCA_910592325.1 Scutellospora calospora | reverse complement strand
AGAGAAATAAAAATCGAAGCAATGAAAAACCAGTACTTATCGTTTGTCCCAGTTTCTTACCCGATCCAGATCTTCATAAATAGATAGTAGATTTTAAATACTCAAATATATATATATATATAATTTATTAACATTGTATTAAAACACTACAAGTCTATTAATTATCGTTAGAAATATAGTGTACTAACAATGTTTATAATATAATTTTCTTTTTTTTTTTTTGAATTATTTTTTCAATGCTTTTTACAAGAGCATAAAATGTATAAAATAAATATAAATATAAAATAATAGGAAAAAACAATCAAATTTACAAAAAGAAATAAATATTCTTAACAAAATATAACTACAACGAATTTCGTTTTAGACTACAAAGAACTCATTTACAAATTCAAATATGAAAAGAAAAAAAAATGAACTAGAAACCGAAAACCTATTTCATAAACCTAATTTTTTAGTGAACAACTTAGAAAAAAAACTCTTATATAATTTTATATAATTTTTTTTTTTAAAAAAAAAAAAAATTCAAATAATTTGAATAAAATAAATTCATTCTTTTACTTTTTGATTTTCCTGTACAAGGATCATTTGCCTCAAATAAGGATCATCCTTTTTTTCACCATCCCTTGCACCCATACCAACAAAACCTAGGAAACTAAATCGTTTTCCACTTCTTAGACCTGTTGACGTTGAATTTCTTCGTGATCGTTTAGACAAATCAGCAAGTTGAACAATTCCATCATCCTTAGATCGTACTTGTACTTGTTCTGGCTCTTCAGCTATATTTTCATGTATCACAGGTTTGAGAACATTTTGAGGTTGGGAAGCACTTCGTAGGTGAAAACTAGAAAAGGTTTTTCGCCTTTCCATTTTCTTTTTTGCGGGCTCCTGACTCAAAGGGAACGAACCTGTTGTTGGTGAAGTAGGTGAAGAGGCAGCCTTTTTTGCTGACCACTCTGCAGACAAAATTTCTTCAAAGCCTTTAGCTTCCATAATACGATTGAGAATCTTTTGAATATAAAGAGACATTGACTTGTTGGAGTCTTTAAGAAATTTAATTTCATCTTGCATTTCTATAAATTAAATAAAATAAATACATTGATTTATATATGAAATTTTAAATAAAGAAAAAATGAAATAAATACGCACTTTCAATCACAGTGTGGTCACTCTCTTTATGCACACGTTCGCCTTGAAGAGAATCAATAAGATCAGACGCACGATTTAATTCAGCTTCTAAATCTATAGCACCTGATTCAGGGCTGATAGAAGAATCAATTTGAATTGATTTAATATCTTCATCGTTTGTGCGATTTGTCTCTTTTTTTGCAGCGTGGGTATATTTTGTATTTCTCTTTTTTTTTTTTTTTTTAACAAGAAATAGTAGATAAATTAATACTTGCATATAATGGAGTAATGGAAATGGGGGATTACATGATATTTATTTACCTGCATGATAGGATTTAGCATAAATTCACCTCTCATTGTCTTTTCATGCAACAATAGTTGATACCCTTCATTGTCTTCCATTAATGTTTGATTCATATGTTTAACTTGACCAAGCTCATTTTCCAAATGATGAATCCTAGCAACATGACTTTTATTTAAATTCATTGATTCAGTATGTGCCCGTTTAATATTTTCAATTTCAGTTGTCAAATCATTAACACGTCTTTCAAGCTCTTTAATGGTTCGTTGTGCAGTCCTAGCCTCGCGCATAGCGGTATAATGTGAACCTGTAGGTGTTAAAGGAGGACTATCTTCTACATATCATAAAATATTAAAAATGATTAATTCGTGAAAATCATTTAAATTAATCCAATCTATCAATCACTATTGAATGACTTAAATTTCAATCTAAAAATAAAGAGTGATATAGGTAAATTTGAATTGTAACTTACCATCATTAGAACTTGACTGACCGCTTTTCTTTTGTGAAGCTTCATTTTGTTGACCAATAAGATTAACAGTTTCTTGAAGAGCTTTAATTTGACCTTTTAATTCGGATTCACGCATTTGCCAACTAGCTCGATCTTTTTCAAAGGCTTGTGTCTGAAATATGTATAATTTTTCAATATCCATCATTTAATTTTTTTTGATAAATTGTCATAAATAACATACCTCCTCTCTTAATTTCCTTTCTACTTCTCGTTTATTTTTCAAGAAGCCAATATTTTCTTTTTTTAGCCTTTCCACTTCTTGTCCTTGTTGATAAAGTTCAGACTCAATTCGTGCGTATTCATTGTGATGATTTGCAATTTCTTGTTGAAAAGAAGAATTCTTTTTGCGCAGAAAATTATTATCATCTGTTAATATAGAATTTTCTTTGTTGACACGTTCAAGTTGTTCACAAACCTAAGTTATGAAAAAAATATATATATATAAATACAAAATTAAATCTAAATTTAGCCTTAATAATATTTTATCAAGTATAATTCTTGGTCAATGATAAACCATAAAACCGGAGTAAGCCGAGACATTTTTTTAAAAACAGATTTACCGGTTTTTTTTTTTTTTTCAAGCTCCGCTTTTTTATTATATAAAAAAAAAAACGAAAAAAAACTTACCGAAGCGTTAATATTTTGAAGGTTTTCTAGTTTTTGTTGTAACGATGCTAATTCTTTGTCAGAAGACATTTTGAATCAGAGTTACAGATTAGATTTATTTTAACGTATTTCGTTGTAAATATATTTTTAGGTTCGTAGATGGAGTGTTGTTTCAGTTAAATCTGAAAATGAATCTTAATTTTTTTTTAACGAAAAAATTTCGTTTTTTATTTTAATTTGTATTAAAGAAATTTCAAAGTTGTTTCTTATAAAGGATAAAGTCATATAAATTTAATAATGAAAGAAAAATGGTTTATAGAAATCAATTTAATTTCGTTTGAAGTCGTTTCTAAAATAAAATCGATTACAAAATATTGCATAAAAGCCGAAGACGGCAAAAAATAAAAAATAAAATTTCGTGAAAAAAAGTAATATATAAAAAAATGAAGTTAATGTGGATAAAGTGTCGTCTCAAATCATAAAAAAATAGTTCAAACTGATACAGTAAATAAAGCCAAGAAGACTGAAAACTTCGGCCTTTGCAGTTAACGTGCAGTAAAACCGTGCAAAACTGTCAGAATGATTTATTCCTTGCTGCTTTATACAGATCGTTACAAGTTGTTTATTGGTGTTCTTAATATAAATTAATTGATTTGCCTTTTCATCAAAGAAGGGTTAAAAAAGAAAACCCTCCCCTTTTTCGTAACAAAGAAGAGAAATCGAAAGAATTAAAACAACGAACGTTAAGAAGCACCTAAACTTAGTAATAAAATTAAACAAATGAATAAAATTTAAGGACCAAAGTATTTATAAAATTGGTACTTTTAACAATAGGTTACTAAATAATAAAGAATAATTAAAATTTTATTCGCAAAAATATATTCTGCAGTGTTCAGTTTGAGCATCGCTCGAGTTCCAATAAATGGAATATTTTCATCGTATCACTTCCATGAAAAGCAGAATGCAATTTGTCTCACACCGAAAGAGGAATTGCTGAAAACGTTTTACGTTTATCATGCAGAAATTTGAACGGTCTCTTCCGCATGAGAGTACCATGCACTTCCACGTAACACATCGTGTATGCATTCCTCCGTTTTTTTCAGCTAATTTAGAAATAAATAATTTTCGATAAATTTATTTATTGGTTCAATGAAACTATGATATAGGTATCTACATATCAGTTTTTGTGATTTTTTATCACTACGTATCTAGTTATTTATTCTGAACGAACTTAGAATACCCAGAATGGCACGTCAAAATTGTTATTGTTGAATAATTTTTTTGTAAATATTTATTTTGTGTAAATAAAAAATATTTTATATATCTTAATTAAATAATTCAGTAATTCCGAATTTGACGTGCATTTATTATTATTTATCAAAATAATAATTGTTAACTTGGAACTAAAATCGTTTTTGAATTGATAATACTTGGATAGCATTCGAGAATATTCATATATAATTTTTACCATTTCCTTTTTTTAAATAATCTTTATAATAAAAATTACTACGTATAAATGTTATAGGTTATAAATGTGTGTTCCCTTCAAATTTTTTCATATTTTATTGTTCAATTTTCAGAAAAAAAAAAGAGGGTCATACCAGTAAATGTAATATATTATTATATATTTAAAATAACATACGGTATATGATATCAATAACCCTAGCATTGACGGCGTTTTGCTAAAGGTTCTTCTTGATTTTCATCACCTTCATTCATCAATGTTAATGATCGTTTTTGTTGAGATGAATGTCCAGATTCCCACCCTTCAATTTTTAATTTTTCCAATTGATACTTGGTTTCTAAAGTAGTATGTCGAACTTGAATATCTTCAAAATTGGAGGGCATTTTAATGTCTTCTATTAAATTTTGAAATAACGTCGGATTCAAATAGATATTATCTAAGAAATCGAATTAAATCAAATTGTATCAAAAAAAAAAAATTAAAATATAACATATTTTATTATTCCGTTAATAATAATAATTTTTACCTGGACTAATCTTATACATTGCCTTCACAACATCTTTCACCGCATTTAATTCCAATAACCTAGGATTATCAAGCACTAAATCAAACGTATAGATGATGCGCATTTCCGATTTTTCTGTAATATAAAGTTGAAATCGATCCACCAAGACATCTCGTAAGTTTTCTCGAAGGGTATATTGTATATATGTTTTATCCTGTCAAGCAAAGTAAGAACATTGCTTGATGATTGACCAAAGAATTATAACGAGTATTTACAAAATATCAGTTTACAGAGTTATCATACAAAAATACTCCAAATACCAGGTACGCAAAGACACTCCCCAAAATATCGGTAGCTTTTGCATGGTTAACACATATTTGTTGAAAATTAGTGAACCATGCATTCAATTGCTTATTACTTTCTAATTGTTTTCCGAGTTTCTCTAAAGTTTCTTCAATTACTGAGATCAAGTCGGAATAAAGTCGTTTTTGAAAGCCTTGCCAACACATCCAATATATACTTCTGTTATAAATAAATTATTGGATCGTTTTAGTAAGGATAACAGAAAAAAAAAAAAAAAAAAAATCTATCCTATATCAACGCTAACCTATAAAGTTCTTCATGAGAATAGGTATGTAAAGGTCTTTCTATTTGTAGATTCGCTTGAAGTGCGTTCTGAACAAAATCCGAAATTCGAGGCCAGAACGTTGTCTCATATGTACATTCGGTAACTTGAACTCAAGAAAAATTCGTCGCAGAAAATCGTGGCATGTTTTCTTGTCAGCAGCAATGACACTTTTGTTTTGGAAAAACGTCGCGGAAACAAAAGATCTGAAATTCTTTCAATTTTCTCTCACCTGGGTTCATTCCTAAACTTGGTCCAATCGGTGTTGGAGTTATTGTTTTACCTTGAGTCTGAGACTCACTACCATCAGTCGAAATTATATTCATCGTTATTCAAAATTATTATTAATAAAAAAAAAAAAAGTTTCTTAAGAAAACCAACGCGAAAGTACAATACGTGTTACGTTACCTTTACCATTTATTATTTGTACAAATCGATATGTAATTTATAAACTACAGTATAACGATAACGATAAATGTTATATTGAAAAGATACACATGACCAGAAGTCACGGTGACAAGTAAAAATTTTTTAAAAAAAATATATGATCATCTAGATAACACGTTTATTTATTCTCTTGACATGAATGAACATTCGGGTGACGAACATCAATCAACAAAACGCACACGACTTGATAATTTCAACTCATCAATGAGTAGCTTCCCGGGTTCTTCTTCTGGATCATTACTTGAGGCTTCAAAACAAGCTTCAAAAAATTATGTTCCTATGGAAATCGGAAAGGATTTAATTTTTCCTTCACATAAGCAGATCATTGATAAGCCAGTTGGTGATTCAAGCAATGAAACAAAAGTACCAATTAAAAAGTTGGTGATTAGGCCTTTAAAAGGTAATTCCTATAGATCAATATTTTAACTAAATATAATTTCGTTTATTTATTTGTTATTTTATAGTTGTAAAAATTCTATACTTTGTATTTAGTTAAACCAAAATTACCTGATAATTTTGAAGAGATTACATGGACTAAACTTCAAGCTGCTATTCGTGCGATTCATAATTATCAGCCTGTTAATGATAGTTTTGAGGAACTCTATAAAGCATGTGAAAATCTTTGTCTGCACAAAATGGCCGATAGACTTTATTCAAGGCTTCAAGAGGAATGTGAATCACATCTTTTAAAAGAAAAAGAAAAACTCGATTGGTAAATATATGAACCCTAATATCGTCATGATCAGTTCATATATATATATATATTTTGCTTGTATAAATTTCCTTCCAAATCTAAAAAAACCAGCCATTTTCAAATGTATAGTAATAACTCGGATGATGAAGCTTTCCTTCAAGTGGTTGATCGATGTTGGCAGGCTCATTGTGAACAAATGGTAATTTATTAAAATTATTAACTGTTAACTGTTAATTTCTCAGTGTTGAATTCAAATGGTTGATTTTATCGAATTTGGGAACTTTAAGAGTTTGATTAGAAATATATTTTTATATCTTGATCGTACTTATGTACTTCAAACTCCAGGTGTTTCTTCAATATGGTAATATTAAAATTTTATTTTTTTTTTATGCATTTTTCATTTATACATTTTTCATTAATAAAATTACATGAAATAATTTCAGGGATATGGGTATAGAATTATTTAGAAAACATATAATGTCATCTAGCGACGTACGACAAAAGACTTTGAACGGTTTGCTTTCGCTGATCAAACGCGATAGGTCGGTCTCAGATTGTATCTTTTGAGTGGATAAATCTGACAATTTAAATTCACACACATATTATATTAGGGATGGCGATGAGGTTAATAACCGCCTACTACATTCCTTAATACACATGTACATTGACCTTTCCGTCTATTATAATCGGTTTGAAAATCCCTTTCTACAAGAAACTCGTAATTATTATTATCAGGAAGGACATCGACTTGTTAGTGAGTACCCTGTTCCAAAGTATCTTGGACATGTTAAGTCACGATTATACATGGAATGGGAGCGAGTCAACAACTACTTGGACAAAAAAACCAGAAATCCCTTGACGAAAGTTGTTTATGATGAATTGATCAAAAAACACGTAGATACTATTTTAGAGAAAGGTAAATAACGGTCGAGGAAGAACTATTTCTTTTATTATTATATGACAAACTGCTTTAATTTTTAAAATATATATTCTATTTCTTATTAATTATAACTTATAACCTTGATTAGGCTTTGCTGATATGATGGAAGACGATAATGATAATGATGATAGACATCTAAAAGAGTTAAAGCTCTTATACCAACTTCTATCAAAAGTAAATGCTCTTGACCTTTTGCGCAAATATTTTGGAGATTATATTAAGGCAAGAAATTCAGAATTTTCAATTTACTCTTATTTTTATTTATTTATTTATTTATTTCAATATGGATTTTTTTAAACAGAAAACTGGTATAGCTCTTGTTAACGATCCAAGTCAAGAACCGGCTATGGTTACTGAACTCTTATATCTTAAAGCTAAAATGGATGAAATCGTTTCTGGAGCTTTTCAAGGCAATAATACTTTCAATTACACAGTGAAAGAAAGCTTTGAAATGTTTATTAATCAACGTCAAAATAAGCCTGCAGAACTTATAGGTGGGTCAATGACAAGCTATGAGAAAAAGCTTTTTTTTATATACACTAATATTATACCTTGATTTATTTTCAGCAAAATACGTAGACCAGACATTACGACTTGGAAACAAGAGTATGGATGATACAGATATTGAAAGAACGTTGAATGAAGTGTTGGTTTTGTTCAGATATATACAAGGTAGTTATGTGAATAATTATTTTATGTTTGATAATGCATATAAAATTTTATTTACCCTAATAAATTCTAGGCAAAGATATATTCGAAGCCTTCTATAAACGTGATCTTGCAAAACGTCTTTTACTAAACAAGAGCGCATCATCTGATTATGAGAAGAGCATGTTATCAAAATTAAGAAAAGGTTGATTACTGTTTTTTATTTACTTCTATATTATACAGTTTCTTGCAATATGTGGGCAGGTTCTGTATAAAATATCAGTGAATTATTTCTGCTGATCTGATTCTGAAATACCAGGGCGTAAGATAGATTTTCCGAAAACGTGACTTCCGACCAAAAAATTAGTCAATGAACATTCGGGGTAGTATAACAAAAAAAAAATTTCAAGAGCTTATTTTGGAAAAAGTCGGGAATATCTCGAAATTAATCACCTACGTGCAATTTTTACTATCTCTTTCTAACCCTAATATAGACAAACCCCAATCCTTAACATAACATAAATTAAACTTTTTTTTGGGGGGTAGTCTTGTTTTCGGAAAATAGATCTTACGCCCTGTTATTTGGATTTTTATAGCCTAACTCTGATTATCCAGCTGATTCACTTTCAATATTTTGATGGTAACTACCAGGATCGATCAATGTTTAGATCATTACCGAGCAGAAACAAAAATATACCTTCCCACACATTGCAGAGGATTTATTTTGTTATTGGTATTAATTATCATTTATAACAAATTAATAGAATGTGGTCCGGCATTCACTAGTAAGCTAGAAGGCATGTTCAAGGACATTGAACTATCTAAAGATTTTATGCAGTCTTTTGAAGTATGTATTAATTCGGTAGTGGTTATAAATTCTGAAAAAGGATTATATAATAATTTATTTAAATTTACATTTTTTTTTTTAGAATTCCAAGTCTGGAGAGCAAATAAAAGAATATAAAATTGATTTATCTGTTAATGTATTGACACAAGGATTCTGGCCCTCATATCCTCCATCACCGCTTAACATACCACAAAATGTTAGTGGTAAAATTATTTATGTTTGTTTAACTTGATTATTTTGTTCAAGTTATTTACTGAAACATAATTTCCCAAGGTGGTACAATGTCAGCAAATTTTCAGAGATTTTTATCTTAGTAAACATAATGGAAGAAATTTAAAATGGCAAAATTCTTTAGGACATTGTTTGTTAGCAGCAGAATTTCCGCATGTAAGTTATTTAAAAGTTTGATTTGATTTGATTATTTATTTATTTATTGGTTATTTATAGGGAAACAAGGAATTAGTTGTAAGCTTATCCCAAGGGGTGGTCCTACTGCTATTTAATGATTTACCACCAGGAGGAAGGCGGACTTATGATGAAATTAAAGAAATGTCCGGAATGGGTAAGGAATGAATGTACAGTATTATAAATTTTACGCACGTTAAAAATTAATATTTTAAATTAACTAATATAATAAATAATAGAACTCAAAGAACTAAATCGTACATTACAATCATTGGCTTGTGGTAAAGTTCGAGTCCTTGTAAAATATCCGAAAGGACGTGATATTTTTATTACAGATGAATTTTCTATTAATGAAGAGTTTGAGGCCAAAATTTTCCGGATTAAAATAAATGCTATTCAACTAAAAGAAACGGTATGTCTTTTAATCATAATATAAGCAATTTTCTTGATTATCGGATAATTTTTTGAATGGTTCACTATCTTATAGAAAGAGGAAAATGCGATGACCACGGAGAGTGTTTTCATGGATCGTCAACATCAAATAGACGCTGGATTAGTTCGTATAGCGAAGATGCGTAAGACACTTTCTCATAATGAATTAATTACAGAGCTTTTGGAAATACTAAAATTTAAACCTCCGGTAAATACTATTTATAAAATTAAGGCATATAATTTTCTTAACTAATATTTTTATATATTTTATATATATAAATAGATGTCTGATATCAAAAAGCGAATTGAATCATTGATAGATCGTGAATATTTAGAGAGAGATAAAAATGATTCTACAAAATACAAATATTTAGCTTAAGAGTTCCGAATAAACACAAAATTATCACTAGTAACTTCATTGCTTAAAATCAGGTATCTGGAAGAATGGGTTACATATATATAACCCATAAAAAAATAGCTGTCAACTTGCAAATAATAATTACATCGCTTATATCTTTACATATAATAAAAATAATTAAAAAATAATTCAAAACTGTATATGTAATAATTATTATAATTTGGGAAAACATTCATTGTTGGAGACTTACATCTTTTGATGGTTATAACTAGGGATGTAAACCAAACCCAGTAGTTTGGGACTTAGTAGATTCCCAAAAGGTTTTTACTATTTCGACTATTGTGTAGTAACTTGTAGTAACTCTGATATATCAAAAAAAAAAGTGCATATGATCGTACAATTGTACGTATACTTACATAAAATGTGAAATTTATACGTACTACATACCGATATGGCACTTATACGTTATACGGCACTTATACGGCATACGGCACTTATACAGGCATTTATATGGCATACGTCACTTCTACTTATATGGCAAATGTGCTATATTGCCGCAGTAGTTGCACCAAGGTAGCTACCTCTTAAGATTTTAAATGTCTGCATCACTAGTAATCTCGGATACAAGCTTGGAATTCTGTCCTTCCAATAAATCAATTTTAGACTGTGTATTTACCATTGTTTTATACAAGATATGGATATGTTCAAAAGTTTAAATTAATAAAAATCATATAATATCAAAAACCGTGAAGATTTTCTTCACGATCGGAAAATTTTGATTTCGAAATAATTATTGAAGGCAGTCAGAGTGGCTAATCAACAGTGATATAACCCATGATAGAGCTATGATCGCAGTGTGATTCATATAATTATATAGAAAATCACTATTTTGATGAGCCTTGATTGACCACGATTCAATCCGATCACTTTTACTAAGAAAAATTCTCAATAATGTATAACATAAACATCGATATCAATACAATAAAATAAATTCATAAATACATATGCAAAAGTAAACACGATTATGTATGCGAAATCGGTCACAAGGGCCAGCTTTATTGATATATAAAAAAAAAATACAGGGTAGAGCTCATATAAATTCAAAATTTGTTCTGAAGATTCCTGCTTTTTTTCTTGTTTAATCTTTGTTCACGCAAAGGTGGATCTATATCACTTACCTTTCTGGTTCTTGTCTGTTCTTCTCTGGTTGGTGTTGAAACAGCGGGGTTTGGGTGGGCATTTCGGGGTGGGTGACTATTGGCTTTTACTAATGCCTCCATTAGTAAACTCTTATTAACAATCAAGATATTCCTTAAGGTTAGTAATAGACGAATAAGAGCTTTAGTATGTAATAAGTGTGGTAACAAAGGAATTTCGGCATGGTCGAGATGAAAATATCTTAGTATGCCACCCAAGTCTCGCACAAGAACATTTAATCGTATAGTGGTTCCGGCCACCTGAATTCCAACAACCCCGAACTGATTACTAGTTGGCCTACACAATGAATCTAAAAAGCTCATTCCATCCAAAGTTTCTCTCCATAATTTAACATCATTATCATCCTTCTTGGAATTACAACAAACAATACAAAAGCATTCTGCGAACATAAATTCTGCAATTTTCTCATCATATTTTAGCAACCCCATGATATCGGGTTTCTTCCCTATTCGTTCTTTGTCCACTCCTGCATTTCTTCGAGCCTTGCTTGCTATACTCTGGCGTTCTGCAGTACTTAAGCAGATATTACCATTGAGTAGGTTCCCCAGACTAGATCGAAGCAAGGGCATTATAATATCAGAAATATAAGTTCTCTCGCTTTGTTCGCTACGCGACACACTACTCTCAAATGCAAGATTGCGCCATATTTCACCACTAATAAAAGCATGTTAGAATATTTATAAATACTAATTGCTTAGGAATCGGAATACTACTTACAGTATATTAAGAATGCGTTCAGTAATTTCTAACAATTTTCCATCACTTTCTTTCCATGTTTTGTCATGAAAAATATTTCTTGTAGCCTGTGAAGTGACAGAATTATTGAAACTACCCACAAATTCATTACATTTTGCTATAACTAATTCGGGAACAGCGCTTTTCATATTTTTATCAGCACTTTTAAAAGCCAAAACTTTTTAGCATTTCAAATTGAGCTATTTTTGTAAAGTAACTAAATTATATGAATTACTTGTAACATTACTGTATCAAATTCCAGAGTATTTGAAAATTGTGAATCATCAATTTCTTGTTTATTCTGCAAATAAAAGGTTGGCCCAGTATCCATTATAAATTGTTCTGATGGTTTCCCGTAAAACACGGAAAGTGTATTGAATTCATATAATGGACGATCCTATCGATTAAAGGTAATAATTTATATAAACCTTAGTAACAAAAAACATATATGAGTATTATACGGGTATCTTGAAAAATATATGCAAAATTAATTCTAATTATTAAATAATCAATAATCACCGTTTCAATGTCGAACCGTAGTAATCGATAAAGGAATAATGCTCTCTCTCTCACTTCTAAATGCTCCGCTGACACCATAGTGTACTTAAATAATTTTGCCAACATATCCTTACATTCTGCTGGTCGTAGTAAGAATAGAGCAACTGAAGAATTAAGCAGTTGCAAACGAAATGTCATGCCTGGATATTTTCAATCAAAGATTCTAAAATATATGGGGCCTCGGGTAATGTATTTCCAACTGCCATTAAAAGGTTTAGGAACGCTGGTCCCGCAGATGATGTTAGATCCACAGATGCCCAAATAGATGGCAAAACCGAGAGCAGTCTATCAAATTTATCGGGACTTTCGTTCAATAAATCTTGTTTTTTAAAAACAAACACCCCCCAAAAAAGATAAATAAAAATATCAATCAGAAAAAAAAAACAAAAAATATATATTTTTTGAAATATTTTTCAATTTGTTAAATAATACCTTCAAGTATCGTAATAATACCCGACACAATATTATCTCTGC
>CAJVPM010001179.1:0-12895 GCA_910592325.1 Scutellospora calospora | reverse complement strand
AAAAAAGAAGTAGATAAAATAATAAGTATATTAAGAAATAAAAAGCTCTCAGCAAGTTAGATTATTTATATAAATAACTTTTATCTATTATTCTGTTCATGAAAGCTATTAAATATTCTGTTGTTTTCAGACTTATTTTTTTTAAAAGTCTGTATCTAATGCCTAATATTTCAGAAGTAATATCTTTTTTAAACATACTTGTAACTTCTACCTATTCATTTAGTATTATATCTTTATGACTATATACTATTTTTCTTTAATTTCTTTTTGTTCTTTGTAAATTCAAGCTCAGTTTTGATCTATTTGTTCGAACTACTGCTTTTTTCTTTTAAAATACTCTTCAAAATATCTTACTACCTCTTTTTTAATTTTATTACTTTCAGTAACTAATTCTTAGTTTCTGAATATATTTTTGCTCTAAACTAGAACTCTATCTATTTATATAGTTAGTTAAGAAGTTTATTTAACATCTGTTTTTTGTTGTTTGTCATTAGTGCAATTCTTTGCTTAATTTTTTTTTTCAGTTTGTACTTTTCTACATACTCTGTCTTTTAGAATATTTTATTATTCTTTTATTTTATTACACTAGTTTGTATTCTATTTGTCTGGTAATAACAAAATATTGACTTTATATTCTAGGTTTAAGTACTCTATTCTTTTATCTAATACTAGTTTTTTTATGTTTTTAATCTCCTGTTTTATATTTTTCTTACCTTTTCTGTATATTATTCTAAGTACTTTGATATAACTAAACATTATAGACTTCATATATTCTCTTCTAAGTTGACTTTGGAATTCTGTATTTTAACTAAAAGAATATGTTTATTTGCTGCTACTTGTATTACTTTAGTTATCAGATCCTATTTTTTATCAATATCTGTTTTATCTCTTCTTTCTCTTTTTTCTTTTTTTTTTATTATATTTCTTAGTATTCTTTTAACTTCTTAACTGTATTCTTTTTAGTTTTTTCTTGTTACCTTGTAGTATTAATATATTCTTTTTATATCTTTTTGTCTTTTCTTATTTCTCTGTTTATTCTTTTTAAAAATACTTAATTCATCTAGTTAGAATTATATCATTCTATGATCACTATCTGTAATCATTTCCATTTCTTCTATATTGTTATTCAGAATAAATGTTTTTATCTTTTGTATTATCTAAATATAGTTTATTCTAGTTAAGGTTTTACTATTCAACTAAGAATATTTGATAAGCTCTGAATTGTAATAATAAAAGACTTTTATATGTTAGTATTCTTTAGCTATCTAGTAATTTTTTTGCTACTATCTGTATTTCTTTTTCCTTTGCTACTCATATCTAATCTTTTGTTTAGTACTATATTAAAATCTTCTAGAATTGCTTAATATATATTTTTCTTATTTTTGATTATTTCTTCTATTAATATCTTGTATATCTTTCTTGTTACTTCTTTATTTTTAGATGGTAAATATGTTATCCATATTTACAAAATCATTTTCTGAAAAAGAATTCTGCTTTAAGCAAGTATAGGCTAAACTTTTTGTATATTTCTATATTTTTATTTAACTTTTATCTACTAATAAACTAATATCTGATCCTTTATATTTGTCTTTTTTTGCTTCTATTCAAAAAGATGTATATTTAAATTTTTTAGTATTTATCTATTTGCTTTCTTGTTTTTCTATATTTGTTTTTACAATTCTAATTATATTAAAGTCTTCTGATTTTCTAAATTTAGCAAGTTGCTTTACTTTTATATTATCTCTCTTGATTTTATTAATATTATATGCTCTTATTTTTATAATATTCTTTTCTATTTTTGTATTCTTATTGTTGCTCTTATATATTTCTATTTTCTCTAAACTATCCTTACCTCTTATTATTTTTTCTTGCCTTTGGTTTGAACTTTTTTCTGCTTCTGTTCTTTCTTCAAGTTTTTCTTCTTGAATAAACAAGGCTTTCATTGATTCAACTTGGCTAAATTTAGGAGTGATTTGGGACTTCAAGTTTCAAATTACTTTTAAAGTTACTCAATCTTCTTTCCAATTCCTAGATACATTAAACTATATAATTGAAAGATTCTTCATATCTATTTTGTTTTAAACACACTTTTTTTCCTCTATTTAAATAATAATTTCTATTTTTCTTGAACTTGTTATCTTCTTTTTCTATTGTATTTCTTTTCTTTTCTGAATTTTAAGTGATTCTTGTATTGTAGTTTACTTTTTTTTAATTTCTTGTCTTGTTCCTTCTAACTTTTCTATTCTTGAGTTGTAATATCTATGTTTTCATTCTTTATCTTCCTTTCAATTATACTCTTCTTCTGTTAGAACCTCTATTATTTCTTCATATAACTTTGTATTGTAATATAAAATACTAAATTCTTGTACTCATTGTATATCTTTTCTGTTACTAATAGCTACTACTGCATATCTCTTATTATTACTATTTGAATTTTTGAAAACATAAATTGCTTTTGCTTCTGCATATCTTAGTTGTCTAAAATATAGTATCTCATTTACACTTTGTGATATATTAAAAATCTTTATTATAAATTGTTTACAGCTTTTTAATATCTCTCTTCTACTTAGGTTTAAAGTTATATGAACTAGTAAATTGTTTATAAGTAGAATAACTCACATTTTTATATTTTGGATAAAACTACTTCCTTTCTCAAAAGTTACTTTTGCTCTAAGATTTTCATATTTTTTATGAATCATTTTGATATTTTTAACTTTTTCTATATATCTTATTACATAAAATACTTGTATTCTTGTTATTTGATAAAGTATATTTCATACTATGATCAATTCTTCAATTCTTGAGGTATAGTTTCTTTGTTGGCTCTGTTTATTACTTTTCTTGATTTCTTTTTTTTTCTCTTCCTAATTTTCTTGTTTGTATATTCTTCTTTTTCCTTTGTTAGCTTTTGTAGTAGCTTTATTTCTTCTTTATAGCTTATTTCTATATCTTTCTTTTTCTTTTAGAATACTTTTTGAGTACTCTCCTCTCTCTGACTGCTCTAGTACTATTGCTTTTTTCTTTTGAATTTTATTAAGTTCTGTTTGTACTAATTTCTCTTTTTCTTTTTTTTGCTTATTTCTAGTTTTACTGTTTTATTCTCTTTAGTTCTTATTTCTTTGAGGTCTTTTTCTATAATAAGGTTTAACTAGTTGAAATCTTCTTTCTTTTTTTCAAGTCTTGTTTTAGCTTCTTCATATTCTTTTTTGTAATCAAAATGAATGATATACTATAGATTTCTATTTGCAAACTTGTTTTAAATCTTTTTAATATACATATTTCTTCTTATAGACTATCTAATTGATTTTTCTCTTTGTTTTGTATTGTTGCCTAAAACTTTTACTGCTGCTATCTTAGCTTTGAAATCCTCTTTTTCTTTATATATTTCTACTTTAGATACTTATATACTACTCTCTAAAGATACACTACTGCTTTTTGATTTTCCTATTTCAGACAATTTTTCAAGTTTGTCTCCTATCTCATTTTTGAATATACTGATCTCTATACTATTCTTTATAAGATATATGTTCTTCTTATCTTTTTGTATATTTGGTTCTTCTATCTCTTTAGTTGCTATACTTCTATACTCTATTTAATAGAGATTTTTATTTATATCTTCTATAGGCTTTTGATTTTGTATCTTATCTATTACTATTGTTGTGTACTTTTTACTTTTATTTTAATTTCTTTTATCTCTTCTGTTGGCTTTTCTTGTTGTATATTTTCTGCTTCTTATACTTATTCTAAAATTGCCTTTACTTTATTTATCTTTTTACAAAAAGCTACCTTTTCTATTACTTTATGCTACTGTCTTGCTAATATAATATATTCTTTATCTATATTCATTACTTTTGCTACTATTTTATCTAAGTAATCAATTTGTCCTAGTACTGATAAGCTGCTTTCTTGAATTATTTCTTTTCTATACTCTTTAGTTATCTTTTTAATAAAGAATTTTGAACTTTCTATACTCTATATAATCTATTTAATCTTCTTAGTTTATTTAAATTTTATACTTAATCTAATCTACTCAATAAATTATTCAAATTTACTTAGTACTTAGTTTGTAGCCTCTCAGAAGTTGTCCAGTTTTGGTGTAATGTATATCTTCATATTGTATATACTATTAATTATTTTTCTTATGCATCATATAACTTTTGTTTATATGATTTGTTTTCTAATCTTATTTGTCTAATTTAGAAATTTGTATAATTGATATAATCAGATTTTCTAGAGTTTGACTATTTCTTAAAATTTTTTAAAATATAGTGAAAAATTTTTTTGAAAGGATATTTATTTCTATATGTTTTAAAGAAAGCAACTTGGTTTTCTTTTTAGCTTTATTTCTAGTTGTATTTCTTTGTTTAGAATCTTTTTTCTTAATAGAGTTTTGCTAGTTTCTTATTTAAGTTTAGAAGTTTTCTCTAATTTTTTCTTAGCTACAAATTTGGTCTAAATGATCTACAAGAGAGAGTTGATTTTTTGTTTAGAATCTTTAATTTTATAATATGTATTTAAAATAGATTATTTAAGATTATACTATTTATTTTATCTTTTTAATTTTATCTTATTTAGATAAATTTGTTTAGTATGTATGAAGATATTTTTTATTAATTGTATTTAAAATAGGTTATTCAAATTATAGAATTTATTTTCACTAATCAAAATTAAAAAATTTAATATATTAAATAGTATTTGAATTGTGCTATTTGACATATTAAATTTTTTAATTTTGACTAGTATTTATCTCTCTATTTGTATATTATTATAATATTACTAACAAGTTATTAATTAGTATATTTAAAATAGGCTATTCAAGATTCTAAAATTACTATATCTCTGTTTAATCATATTTATATTAATTTGGTCAGTGAGTTTAATAACTTTTTATTAATCAATATATTTAAGATAAACTATTCTATTGTTATCAAATAAGTTTTAATACTTTTATCTTTATTTTATATTATTAATTAGTTATTCTTTATTTGTATTTTATAAATTATCTTATAAGAAAGGTCTAGTGATTTAGTATAGTAGTTAGATTATTAGACTACTATATAATAGGTCTGAAGTTCAAATCCTACTATTGACAAATTTGAATAATATCTAGATCTATATACTAAACTTACAAAAAACTCTGCTTATTCCCAAAAAGAGAGTTTGGAGAATATGACAAAACCTGTAAAAAATAGTATTATATCAAGTTAATCAGATATTAGAAGTATAACAGTAATGTTATATGAATAAATCTGCATTGAATATATAGGCAGAGGATCTGTATAGTAGAAATTATGAGTTGATAAAGTAGTATAGCTTTCAATAGTTATAATAGCTAATACTTGATTCAAAAGGAGACTCTTTCAAAAGATGTAGATCAGAATAGATATGAGTAAGTCTGTTCTGTAGTAAAGATTAGCAGCACCAACTTGGCTTAGCAGCTAACTAGATTTAGGAGGATCTATTATATGAAATATCTAAAGAAATCTAACAACATATATTTGTGAAGAGCTACAGTAGGAACTAGAATCATACAAATATTACAAAAGTCTAAGCTAGGCAAATCTGTGAAATAAGTATAGACTACTCTAGTAGGTATACTTTTAAAGTTAACTAAAGCTCTACATGTTCACAATATATTATGCAATATATATTTTAAGAGGACCTAAATTGTGTAATAAATAGATTCATAAGCAAGTCAGCTAGCTTAAATAGTCAGATATAGTGGTAATATTAGTTTAGAATAGGAAAAAAGGTTAATAATCAGAGTGTTTAAATAGATAACTTACAGATAGGTTGCAGATATAGTAGTATAGTATAGAACTAACAGATAGTTAATTATCTGTATAGCAGACTACTTAAATTAGACAATAACTAAAGTTATATATATAGCTTATTGTACACTCATCATATAACTATAAACTCTAAGAAATTACTACTTAAGTAACTCTATAATAACAAATTAATAAAATCTAATTAGCAAAAGAAGCTACCTTAATAAAAAAAAATAAAAATAAATTATCTTATAAGTTAGCAATATCTTTAAATAGTATTATTAAATTAGAATAGTCTCATAGTCATAACGAGCTATAAATTATAAGAATTAAATTAATAGTTATTGAGTAATTAGTATTTAGAAATCTCTATTAATATTTAACTATACTTAACTATGCTTGAAGACATTTGATAATGTTTAATTACATTTGAAGATATTTGATAATATTTAATAATGTTTGAAGATATTTAACTATGTTTAAAGATATTTAACTATGTTTAAGAATGTTTAGGAAAAAAATATAAAAACCTGCTTTAGAGGCCTGCAAATTACCTATTTTTGTAGTCTAGTTTAGCTCATACTTAGTTTTAAAATTTTTTGTTAACTTGATCTAGCTTATACTTAGTTTTAAAATTTTTTTGCTAGCCTAACTCAGCCTGTATATATATAAATTTTTTTTCAAACTAGTTTAATCCTGCCTAATACATAAAATTTATTATAAATTTTTAAAAATTTTTAGGCTTGCATTAGCTTGCAGTTATAAAATTTTGCTTCAGATCCAACTTAGCTTGTAAATTTTGTAAGCTAAGTTAAGTCAGGTTAGATTACAAAATCTAATGCAGGCTTCTACTCTGCTTTTTCTCCTTCTGTTAAAGTTAGGTTTGTCTTCTACAATTTTCTTAATATTGGAATTCTCTTAGCATAGATACTAATAAATAGTCTTGTATTATAGATATTGTATCATAAATAAAGAATACTCTTTGCTTTAATATAATCTTTCTAATAAATTGCTTTTATGAAGTAATATCTTGCTTTAACACTATTGAGAGTTCCTCTTCTGTATCCTATATTACTTGTGATATACTAAGAAGGCTATACAACTTATAATATTTTGGTACCTTCTGACAGAAAACCAAAAGAACTTTTTAAATATTTAGAATTTTTAAAAAAAGAATACTAGAAGAAACTTTTAATTAAAAAGCCTTTAAAGGTCTGATAATCTAGTGTAATAGATAGGTTGTCAGACTTCTATACAAGAAGTTTAGAGTTCAAATCCTACTGTTAACAGAATTGAATAATTACCTAGACATCTATATCTAACTTATAGTAAACTCTGTTCATTTCTGGGATTGTAATTCTGTAAATCATGTTGCACTAATATTGTTTGGGTATTGGAAGTATGATGGAATATTGGAGTTGTATTATATAAATAAATTAAGATAGAATCTATAAGCAAAAAACCTGTAAAGTAGAAATTCCAAATTAGATAAAGTAGACAGATTTCAATAGTTATACTAGTTAATACTTGATCTGATAAAGATTTCTGAATATGAAGATACAGATCAAGTAGATGCGAATAAGTTTATAATATTAGTATTATAGCAATACTAACTTGGTTTAGTAGCTAACTAGATTGAGAGGATCTACCTTATGAAATATTTGAAAGAATATTGAAGTCTAAACTAGTGAAAGGCTACAGCTAAAACTAGATTAGTACAAATATCGAATAAGGGTATATGCAAGCTAAATTAGGATATAGTATAGTATAGTTAGATATTATGATATCTATTTGTTAAGGAGCAGAGAAATAAGACTTATCTAAATAAGATCTGAGCTCATAATAGTAAAATTTGCGACTAATATCAGTTTAGGTGCCTTCTAAAATAAAGTAGCACAAGGTTATAGTTAACTATAAGAATAATATTTGCAGTAAATAAGAAGAGCCAGAGAGTTTAAATAGAGAATCTTCTAAGAGATTTCAGATATAGTAGCCAGTATAGAATCTTTGAGCAGACTACTTAAAATAAATAACCTAAAATTATATATGTAGCTAGTTGTACTCTCATAATATATATCACTTCTGAAATTTATAAAATTAATAAAATTAAGCCAATAGCATTTGTATAAAGTAAAAAAAAAAAAAAAATTAAAAAGCTTTTAAGAAACCTTTCTTGCAAAACAAAGAAGTATTTCTCTTTCTTCTCTAATGATCTTTAAGAAGTCTCTTTTTTCTCTTTGCCAATTATGATCTATATCATACTTAATCTATATTATATAATTACTAAAAAAGATCTTTAACTTCTAGAATAGATCTATATTACACAGGAATATGAAAAATAACTTATATTATTATTTCAAATCTAGAAAGACTAAGTTCATATTATATAAACTTTAGAAAATTATATTTAGACTTAAAAGATTTTCTATTTTCAATTACCTATTACTAAGAGAGTAATAATATATCAAAAAACAACTCTATTAGACAGATTTAGTAGAAAGTACCACTTTTAAATCTCTGCATTAGTTGTTTTTCTAGAGTTAGACTTCCTAGTTATAGATTGTTTTTGGGTTAAACTTCTATTCTATAATAAGTACCTTATGAGCCAAATCAAGTAGGCATAAGGACTTAACTATAGCTAGTAGCTTACTACAAACATTAATGATACTAGTTAAGTATGAATTATCTATGAGCCAAATATATAGATATAAGTAATTCTAACCTCTTCAGAAACAAATTAAATATTTTAGAAACAGATACCTAACAATTCAAATATATAGGAATAAGATATCTTTTGACAAGTACCTATATGAATAGAGTATACTAGTTGTATATAGAACAAATCTAACAATATGATCTACAATATTAGAATACTAGTTTAGTTTATAAAGTTATACAAACCCTATATCCATATTTATCTTATGAACTGTGCTTTCTTATAATAAATCTTCATCGATTATATTGAGAATTCTAGACCTAGTACTATTATATTTACAAAGCTACTAAATATATATAACAAACTATTGCTATCTATATAACCTTAACTGTTAACTTTACTTATAACCAAGTTAGAGCTACAGCATGTGATCTTATATTCAGTTACTAATATAGCATACTCTTTAAAAACTCTAAACAAATTATTCAAACTCTTTTTACTAAATATACTGTATTTGATATTCTCTTGCCTTTTATCTACTTACTTCTTTTGATATCACTTCTTTTGACTATTTTCTTAAACAATTAAATAACTCAGTTGCTGATAATACTTTCTTCATCTGAAGCCTTCAAACTGTTTTAGAAAATTTAGTATTCCCTATTATTAATTTAGATAATACTTCTTTTGAATTTAGTATCCAAGTACAAGATAGTTTAAGTCAAAGCTTAGAACTAGAAAATATAATTATAGAATTCTAATATACTATATCTCTACTCCTTTACAATAAAAATACTATTTAAATTAACTTTCTTCCATAAGATAGAAACAGAACTCCTTCATCTCCTTTTACTGATATACTTCTTCTATTTGCTATTAAAACCTCTAACTTACAAATAGTATAAGAAACTTCTCATCATTATATTTTTAACCTTGCTACTACAGAGATTGTTCAGCAAGTTTAATGATTTACTAACTTTATTTCCAGAACTACTTCTTCTCCTAATTTAATAAATAATACTTTTAATTTATCTAAAAACTATTCTTAACTTAACTCTTCTCCTGAAAACTCTTCTCACTATACTCTTCCTTATACTTTACCTTCTCAACAATAACTTTCTTCTTCTAATTACTACTTTCTAAATTACTAAAGTCTTACAAGAAAAAAATGAACTAGAAACCTTTAATCAAGTTCTTTCTCTCTAAGAAGCTACTAATAATCTAACTAATAAAATATTCAATGAAATAATTCAGTTCATAGATGATAATAATATTATTGTAGGTAGTATAATTTAAGCCTTCTTATATACTAACTATAACAAGAACATAGCTATCTAGAGACTTTAAGAAGTGATATTAAAGAAAAAGATATAATTTTTATATCATTAAAGAATTATACTTATCTCTAAAAAGGTAGTTCATTTATAATTGATATATTTTATTAAAAATAGATATATTTAAAGTAAAATATATAAGTAGTTATACTCTATAACTATTAAAAAAGAGATTTTGGCTTTATTCATTATAAAAGAAAGAGATTTAGGAGAATCTAAATTGAATTGAATAAATTATTAAACTTGAGAGGAAAACTACTTGTATTTATATCTTTTAGTAAAGCTTTGTAGAAGGGTTATCAAAGGGTCATCAAATAGTCATCTAAATATTATCTAAGTATTTATATAAGTATCATTAAAGTATTACTTAAATGTTACTATAATAAATTAATACAGTAAGTGGTATCGCATTTGGCACAGTAATTATTATATTACATTAGCTATTACTTGAGTTTTCTCTATATTATATATAATAATTTTAAATAATCTTATATCATCGTATAGTCATAGTTCTTATCTAAAAAGTTACTTAGAACTATTTTTTAATCTAAATACTTTTTGAGAGACTTCACTTAGAGATAAATTTTTTCTATAAATTACTAGACTATAAAATATCTATACTAAATAATATAAATATAAAAAATAATACTAAAATACTAATAAATATGACTAATAAAAATATAATATAAATTATACTAAAAGCTATTTTATAATAATATCAATAATAATAATAATAATCAGAAAGAATATAATCTTGATAACTTCTTTGAATTTGATAATAACTTAAAAGCAGAAAACTAAGATAACTCTAATAACAAAACTATTCAAACTAACAAACCAGAAGTAAACTCAGAAGACTAAGCTATACAAGAAGCTGCTAATACTATGAATATTTTAGCTAGAGCTCTAGGAGCAAGTAGTAAAAAGTCTTTAGTTAAAATAGAATCTTTTTATAATAATAGTACCTAAGACTTTATTACATAGTTAAAAGAATTTGAACAAGCTAGTAAAACTAATTAATAGAACTCTGCTCACTAACTTGAATTAGCTTTTGTATATTTAAAAGACAATATATAAGAATAGTTATAAAGTTTAGACCATGCTCTAATATACTTCTATGATAACAAATATAGAAATAATGTTAATAGTGAAAGAGTCTATAGTTTTTATTACATGTTTAGAAAAAGATTTTGCACTCCTAAACAAAAAGCTATATGGCAAAAACAACTTTTTGCTATACAACAAAGATCAAATACTATCAATATTTATATTAATAAGTTTAAATAGTTAAAAGAAAGAGTAGACACAGATAATGATTTTTCTCACTCATTCCTAATCTAACTCTTTATCTAAAGATTGCAATTTAAATATACTATTAATATACAAGTATCTAAACTAGATACTCTTAACAATACTATTACTATTGCTTACTGATAAAAACAGGACAACTTATAGTCTCTTCAACTCATAACAATACTGACAAAGTAATTGAAAACCTAACTAAACAAATTGCTAAACTTAGCATTAACCTTATTAAGAAACAGAATAACTCTACCTCTAAACCAACCTACTACTCCAACAATAAACCTCCTTATAACTGATCTGACAATAATAATAATAACAATAATAGATTCTCTTAAGATACTACTTACTACTATTGTGATAACTAAGGACATTATGTAAAAAATTATCACATTAGAAAAAGTAACAACAATAGAGACTAACTCTATAGAGAATCTTGCTATTCAAATAGTTACTCTTACAATAATGATAACTATTACTCTAATAATAGAAGATCTAGTAACATCAATAACTATCACTCTTATGATACTCTTAATCAAAAGAAAGAAACAGGTCTCAAGATTATAACTACTACAATAACAATTACTCTCCAAATCATAAACAAAACAGATCTAAAAACTGATACTTCAACTATAACAGGAATAATAGAAACAAAAATAACTCTAGAGATAAATCTAAAAATAGGTCTAGGAAAAGATCTAATAAAAGATTCTTAATCCTATATTCTTGAAATATTTATATTGTTAATACTGCAAATGATTTTAGCTATGAATAATTTGAATTTTTCTTTTTCTAAGAGTTATTGCAAATAGTTATGAATAAATATTTCTTAGAACCTTCTCAGAATATTAACCTTAATCAAACTACTACTTATACTACATCTATAAAGTACAATATCAGAATTAGAAACTAACTATATCAAGCTATTATAGATAGTGATACTTCTATTAACATAATCTCCTATAAGATAGTTAAAAAGCTAGAATTAAAAATCAATATCTACTTTACTAATTTAATTATCTCTGCAACTAGACCCTTTGTTTGACTTTTAGAAATAATCAAAGAACTCTCTATAGAAATTGAAGGTATTACAATTTCTCTAGATATAGAAGTAATAGATTCTACTTCCTATAATCTCTTACTTGAAAATAACTAGTCTCAAAAAGTTAATGCTACCTATAACTAGAAAAACAAAGCCTATATTCTTAAGTAGAATAACAAGAAAGTTTATATACTAACTACTTATAAATAAAACTAACCTCTTCCTAAACAACTAATAGTAACTAAAGCTCATAAACTCAATCTGTTTGAAGTCTATATGAGTAAATATCAAATAATAAAATCAGAAAATAAACAACTCTAGATTATACAAGGATCTCGATATAAATCTAGAATCCTTCTAATAAGCTCTTCTAGAATTTGTAGTAGTTATTAACAAACAAGATATCTATTTGCAAATTGCTCTAACAATTAATATTATAGATATCATCAATATGGACATATTGTGGTATACTGCTTATAACATCCTTCTAAAAGAAATCTTTATAAAACTTGTAATAAACTAGAATATCACTATATAGATTGTTTCTATAATAAATATCACAAATATAATAAATTTGAACATATTGGTACTCACTGTCTTTTTGCTCTACTAAAAATGAATAATCAAAGATATAGATATGAATACTCCCCAGCAGAAGTAGAAGATCAATGTATGGTATACTATCCCTTAGATTGTCTAGCAGGCAAATTTGCCTACCTTTATATTTAATTTTAAATAAAACTTTAAATATTAATTTTAAAAATATACTTTCTAAGTAAAATATATTTTTTAA
>CAJVPM010001178.1:0-12921 GCA_910592325.1 Scutellospora calospora | reverse complement strand
AAGGTGCTAAAAAAAAAATCAAAAAATAACCAAATATTTTTATCATTAATAAATTGAATAAAGTATTTTTAGTATTTCTTACAATAGATTTATAAAGAATCTAATTAGTTAACAGACCAGTTTGGTCTGACAAACCAATCAGATTCTTTATAAATCTATTGTGAGAAGTATTTGAACTAAATATTATATCTGCTGTATAAGAATCTAAATATTTAAATATTGATTTAAATTTATCATTCTTAATTATTTGAAATAGTCAATTATGTTTAATAATCTATTGTTTTATAAGATTTACAAATTTATTTTTGTCAAAAAGTTCATGAGAATTATCATTATTAATTTAATAAATATAACTAAAACTTAAATAATACAAATATAAATATTTATTATTTATATACCTAAAACTTATATTTTTTCTATTATTTAACATATCAACAACAGAGGTATTAACTTTTTTTATACTTAACTCTTTTAATTCAAGTATATTTTTTCTATGCATCCTGATATATTAATTTTTTATTAAAAAAACTATATATTGCATACCTATTTTCTTTTTTAACGTATTTTTACACAAAAGATTTAAAATATAATAAACCAGTAAGTAAATATTTTTAATAAAAAAAAAAAAATTTTTTTTGTATTTTTTTTTTAAAAAAATTATATACAGTATAAGTATCAAAATAAAACCTGAAACTGAATTATTCAGTTCTAGATTTTACTTTTATATATATATAAAACAATATACAATACTTCAAATATTATCTAGTTTGTACAGATCTGCTGCTACCAACCTGTATTTAAGACAATTCACTAGCTTCAAATTCATTTGATGTTTGTTCATAATCTTTAAATTTATTTTAAAAAAGGTTTAGTTTGTCTTGGAGAAAGCTTAGTTTATCTTAGAGCCTTAGTTCTTCTTCAGGTTCATCTTAAAGCCTTGATTCCTCTTTAGATTCATCTTGAGGCTTTAGTTCTTTTTCAAGTTTGTCTTGAGAGAACCTTAGTTTTTCTTCTTCGAGTTTATTATATATAAATAAAATTGATATTATGATCATTAAGTTTGTTAGATAGGAAGAAAACAAGAAGGCTTTTATTATATAATCTACAATGAAAGTATATTTTGAAAGTACAGAAGTAATAATACTTTTTTTTTTATATTATTGTTAGTATTAAATTATTATACAATAAATTAACTAATCAGAGTTTACTATATACAATCAATTAGTATACACAGATTTAACTAGATATATCAAATCAAATCCCTATATAGATCTAGATATAATAAATAAAGATCTGAATCTGATTTGACCTATCAAATTCAGATTAGATTTGGATCTCAGATTAGATCTACAGAACACTAGTTATAATTATATAAAAAGTATATAATAAACTACATGTATAACTTTAGTTATTATCGATTTTAAGTAGTTTATTATACAAGTAATTAAACTATTTGATTAGTTTTATACTATACTATTATATCTGTAATCTGCTTATGAGTTATCTATTTAAACACTCTATTTATTAATCTATACAGATTCAATTCTAATATTACTTAATAATAATCAATTCAACTCTTTCTGATGATCACTCATACTAAAATTTTATAACTTATTTTTTTTAAAAATATATAATAAACTTCATAAAAATACAAGAATAACAAAGCAGAGAAGCATAAGATAGCATCTATTATTTAGAGATAGTTTTTATATGCTATCTGCTAACAGATTTAGAGTTTATCACTTACTATAATATCAAAACAATATTTGTTATTTAGAAATAGTTCTTATATATTATTTGCTGACAAGCTCAGAGTTTATTACTTATCTACTAAGAATAAGTATTAATAATACTCTAAGTAAATACAAATAGATAGTAGATTTTAGAAAATATATATTTTCTTTAAAATTTTTTTGATACTATTATTAGTCTTTTTATGAGTCTTTTGAATTTTTTTTTATCAAAAATTAAAAAAGTAGGAGATTTAGTGAACTCCTAATAAAGAATCTGCAAGTTTGTACTATTTTCTAATTTGACAAGCTATCTATTAATATGCAAATTAGACAAGACAACAAATATGTACATTACTATTATATAGATGATCTAATTAGAATTTAACTTCTGAATGAATTTAACATTAGAGATATGCATTCTTGTTTTTGCATAGTATAATATTTTTATATTTTATCATAGTTTTTTTTTTTATGTTAAAAAGAATATTTGTTTTTTTTTTCTTTACTTTTTTACTTATAAGGATTTTTTAATCTAGTAGTGAATTTTTCCTTTATAAGCTTAGTTTATATAATTAGCTATATTTTATTATATGTAACAATTTTTATTTTTAATTTAAACTAAATATTAATAGTTTGTAATTTAGTTTTAATTAGATTAGAAACAACTTAGAATCTTAATAAAGTATAAAAGAATTTATTATTGATCTAAAGTAACTACTTTACTTAAATAGGATATTTTTTAGAGAGATAAATACTTTTTGCAATAGATTATACTTAGACAATATAAAACAAGTTAAGTGAATCTGAAGTTGTAAGGATAAAATATATTAGTAGTTTAGAGTATTAGCTTTTTTTCTTATTTTTGTATTATAATTTATTTATAAATTTTCTACTAATAAACTAAAGATAAGGTTATCTAAGTTAAAAAAAATTTTTAATATTACTATAATATCTAAATACTTAAGCTAGTTAGTTCATTACAGATCTTTTATCTAAATCAGCTTAGATTCTCTTAAATTATATTATATTTAATATATTATAAGTATTGCAGTACTAGTTAACCTCAAAGCAAACCTACTAGAGTAGCTCATACCTATTTTATAAGTTTATTTAAATTAAATCTTTGTAGTTTTATATAACCTTAGTCATAACTTTTTATACTTTTACTAGTATCTTGTATTTTTTTTTTTTTTTTTTTTTTTTTTTTTTTTTACAACAGGGCCTCGATACTAGTTAATTTTTATTAGATAATTTGTAGGTTTACATTAGTTAGTGAGAATACAATTAGTCATATATACAACTTTAATTATTGTCTATTTAAAGGTTCTGCTCAAAGGTTACCTACCAATTGCTATACCTAGTACCTATTTGTAACTACTCTATTTAAACTCTCTGACATATCATCATCCTTAATATTAATCTAATTTTATTCTTAAATCTACACAATCTTATACTACCTCTTTGAAGACCACTTAGACTAGCCTTGTACCTCAGTTTCCTTTATAAGAAGAGCCCAATCTTAAGATACCCTTTTTGTTCTTCTTCAGAAGGGTTTTGTGAAATACCCCAACTATGCTATGCTATATCCTATTTAAGCTAGTATATACTCTTATAGGTGTTCATACAAATCTAGTTCCTACTATATCTCTCTACCAGATTAGTCTTCTATATATTCAGAAGTTTTACGAGTTAGATCCTCTCAAATCTAGTTAACTGCCAAGTCAGATTAGTATTACTCTAATACAAGGCATCAGGCTGCATTACATAATGGACTTACTTGCATCTATTTGATTTGCAACCTTCATATACAGGCTTCTTTTTTGAATCAAGCATTAACTAGTATAACTGTTAAAATCTGTACTACTTCATCTAATTCAGGATTTCTACTATGCAGGTCCTCTGCTCATAGATCTTATCAAGATTTATTTGTGCAATATAACTTGAACATTGCATTATACTTCTAATGTCTGATTAACATTAGTACAATATAATTTACAGGATTACAACTCCCAGAAACAAACAGAGTTTACTGTAAGTTAGATACAAAGATCTGAGTAATTATTCAAATTCATTGACAGTAGGATTTGAACCCCAGACCTCTTATATAGTGATCTGATAATCTAACTATTACACTAAGATCATCAGACCTTACATTATTTATAGTAGTTGTTTTGATGCAATCTATTATATAGAGCTGTTATTAATCGTAGGAAGTAGGAATAATAAAAGTAACTCTGTAAGTTAGTTCATTTGTGTTAATATTAGTTAAATTAAGAATTTCTTTAGGATGTTCGAGTTGAGTAAAAACAGATTCTGAAATTAATATATTTGTTAATATTATCATGTTTTGGTTATTGTTGTTTAGTGTGTTGTTGTTTTTGAGAGAAGCAATATTGATATTGTTTTTAGAAAGATAGTACCTTTTTTTGTTTTTTTCTATATCTTTAGATATAATAAAGTTGTTGTTTGAAGTAGTAATTGTTAGTTTGTTTGTAAGTAACAGTTTTTTTTTATTTAAAGTTCTTCTAGAAGAAAGATTTTCTTTGTTTTTGTTGTTTTCTTTTTTTTCTATTTTGGCACAGTATAGTAGAATGAGTTATGAGAAAAAGTTTATTTTATTTATTCTAACAAATTCAAGTTTTTTTTTAGCTTTCTATTTATTTATAATAGTAGCTTTTTTAAATTCTTCAAACTATTCTTCTGAGTCTTAAGTTCTATCTCTTCAAAAGTATTCAACTTTAATAAGGCTCTTCTCAGATTCTTGTTCTAAGGTATTAGCAAAGTTAGTTATTACTATAACAGTAGTATTTAGAGAAATATCAGTTATTGTGAGTTGTTGTTATAGAAAAGATAAGAAATTTATAGGTAGTAGTAGATTAAAAGATGAAGGAGATATTGTATGATCTTCAAATATTAATAGTATATCAACTAATACTTAAGAACTTCCTAGTTCAGAGTATATTTGAGTTATAAAAAGGTTTTGCTAATAAGAGTAGTATTTTAATTTAAGATAATAATTATAATGATTATAGTATATAGAGTCAAAAGCAAGTATGTTATAAGTAGTATATTAAGCAAATATTTAGCTTATAATTTCTTTAGAGTTATAATTATTATCTTAATAAATATAGCTGAATAATATTTCAACAAATTGTTCTAGAAGTAGTGGAGTTATATATTTGGTCTAGATTACAAAATAAGTCTTAAGTTCTTTTATTATAAGTTAAAGTATTATAGATTCATTGATACTAATTCTAAAATTTTCTAAAAAGTTAGTATTAGCTTATTCTTTTTATGAAGTAGCAGTTAATGCAAGTAATATCAGATACAAGTATTTAAATAACTAGAACAGCTCTATAGTTATTAGTTAAATATTCTTTGTAATATATTTGAATAGCTTCTTAGTAAAATTGTTATATAATATAATTTATATAGCTTAGTTTAAGTTCTTCTCTTTTTTTAAAAGATATTTTCAATTAATATTTTCTTTTTTCTTTGTTGTCTAGAGATATTTCATTTGAGAATATTCTTTTGTAGTTTAGGAATATTATATCTAGTTATCTTTTTATTGTCTTCTGAGTATATTACTTTCAGATATCTTGTTTTTTCTTTTAAAAATTATTTTCTTCTGAGAATGTTTTGTTCAAGTATTTTCTTTTTGTCATCTAGGAATTTTTCTTTTAGAAATAAAATTATTTATATTTACATTTTGGCTTATAGGTAATTTACTTTAGAGTTTTTACTCTTTACTTCTAATAAGTAAAGTATTCTGTTTTCTTTTAGATAAGAGAATGTTTCTTTCTCAATAGATTTTCTTTTCAACAAAAACCTTCTCTCTCCGTAGATCAATTTTACCAAAATTTGAGCTAAAGAATAGTCTATAGAAAACTTACTAAATAGCTTAAGAAATACAACATAGTTTACTAAGATAAAAGTTTTAGAACTAGAAGTTATAGCTAAACAAGTTGCAAAAATAACTAAAGAAAAGCAAAAGAAGAAACAAAATCCAGAAAACTCTTCTCGACAAAATAATTTTTGAAATTTTGGAAAATTTTTGGAGAACAATAAAAACCCTGAAAATCTGATAATTATTTGTTACACAAGACTTAGAACTTGAATAAACCAATTAGAAAAGCGATACATAGAAGGAAATTCACGTGTTAGATTAGAATAAACAAAATAGAACAACAAAGATATCACGTATTATATTTAGATAGTAAATAGGGTAATATACACGATAGTAAAACTGAACAACTTCTGGGAGTTTACAAATAATATACTAAGAAGTTAGGAAAAACTGAAGGGTAAATTGATATAAATAGAGTAGATTAAAAAGATTCATAATAGAAAATATGTGGAACTGAGAGAAGGTAACTAGATTAGTAGGAATAGTAACAGAAGAGTATGGTAAGGAGATAATAGCAAAAGGAAGCATAGCAGTAATGAGTCTAGAGGACTACATAGATAAAATAATCGCAGAAATATTAGAAGTAGACAGTAGCATAGTAACAGTAGCTAGAGAATGAAGGAAAGTAATAGAGAGAGCAGCAATGACAGAAAGGATCGATAAGGTTAAAATTGTATTAGGACAAGAAGTTCAAAATATAATAGTAGAAAAAGAGGAATGTATAATCCAAGAAAGTGAAAGCAAGATAGATATAGAAATGCCTGATCTACTTGACGTACCAAGAACTGATAACAGACCAACAGAGATAGGAAGGTTTCCAGAAAAAAACTACTCGTTAGCAACAGAAATATTAGAAGAAAACCACATCCAAATGGAAGACATCAAAGAAATTCAAGAAACAGTAATAATTCTAACAAACTCTAACCAATACCCTGATTCTACAAAAGAATTGGAAGAAGACTTTACTTCTGCAGAATCTGACTTCTCTCTAGAAAGAAGCATTTGAGCACCAAGCAAGAATAGATATGAAGAAAAGAAAAATATAAGCACCAAAGTAGTAGCAGTTAAAGTCCTTGGAGATAATGCAGTTCATAGAGAAAAATCATTAAGATAGTCAATTGAAAGAAATATGCATCTTAAAAAAATATCTGAGAAATTTGAACAAGGCAATCTTTGATGTATTCTTGTATTCGACTGCTTAAAAGGCTATGAAAAAGCAAAAAAGAAACTAGAAAGTAAAAAAGAAGAATATGAGCAAGCCAAACTAATCCTAAAAGAAAGCATCGAAGAAGATAAGAGTACTTATATTTCAGCAAATAATAAAACAGAAGCATCAAACCAAGAAATGAAAGAAAGAAGAAATAAATAAGCAAAGGCAAAATTAGACGAGGTTCTAACAAGAAGAAAGAAGAAGAATACAATTGAAGATGAAAATAGGATAACAGTTTGGGACCTACTAAGTTAGGCAAAAAGAACACAAGTCTTTGAGAAAGTTCGATTCTTGGGAAGAGTGGAGCATATAGAGATGATTAAGAGTGCATATGATAAAACAAGAGCAGAAGTTAACTTTGAAAGAGGCACAGTTGAAGGAAGAAAATTGAACGAGATTTGGTGTCTACCTTTTATGAACCAAGTACTGGTAAGAATAACAGCAGGTACTAACAATTATAAATTACTTCAGTTGAGAAACAGATTTAGCAAAAGACTACTTGATTTACCTGAAAATACCAATGAGGTACTACTATGGAGACAAGTTAAAAAATCAGGAGCTAGGGTATTACACATCTTTAAAAATTCGAACAACAACAATATGGGAAGTGTGACAGTATATTTTGACAAGCAAGAAGATATGTTCAATATCTTTAGTTTCTCAATGTACTATTATAATAACAAACTAAGATAAGCTGAGACAAAAGAACAAGAAGACGAAGCAGCTAGAAATATGAGATTTAAAGAATATAAAAAAACTGAAACACAACAAAAAAGGAGTGCAAAAAGCTTAGGAAAAAGAAAAGAAACTGAATAGAAACAAGAAGGCGAATGTTTAAAATTTGTATGAGACAGAGTATGGAGAGAAAATAATCATTAGCTAAAAACAGAAAGTAATATAGCAATTAGATTATATAGAGATAGCTATGATATATATAGTAACTCAATGGCAGCATCTAGAGATAGTAATAGAGAAAGATGTAGAATAGGAAAAGAAAATAGCTCTCAAAAGAGATATAAAGATAACAAAAGAGAAAAACTGAATATGCAAAGCAATCAGAGAAACAGAAATAACAACATGTCTCTAGAATATATAGCCTTCTTAGTTCAAAACCTAGAAGAAAAGCTTAGCGACTTAGGTATAAAAAGCCCAAATCACTCCTAACTTATATACTAGTTGAATCAAAGAGAGCCTTACTTGTATAAGAAGGAAAACTTGTACAACAAAATAAGGCAAAGCAAAATAAAAACCAAACTAGAGCAATCAATAGGATGAATAAGAGAGATGAAAGTACAATAGAAACTAAAAAAAGTATTAAAATAGCAGTACATAACATTAATGGTCTAAAAAGTAATAGATATAAATTAAAAGCATTGATAGATAAATTTAGAGAAGAAGACTATGATATAGTAGAAGTAATAGAGACAAATATCATAGAAAAAGAAAGTCAATATATAACTAGATATCAAAAAAATATAGATAGCTTTTAGACTAATGCAGAAGAAAGCAAAAACAAAGGCTCGAGAATAGGTATAATAGTAAGCAAAAAGTAGTCTAAGCATATAGAACAAATTAGAAAACATAGCAGCTATCTATTAGAGGTTCACTTCTTCTTCAAACAACTAGAACTCATAGTTTTTATAGTTTATATAGCATCAAATAGCTTACCAAAAAGAAATGAAGTACAAAGAACAATAATGAGAGAAATAGCACAAAGAAAACCAAATATACACTTTATAATTATAGGTAATTTCAACTATAATACTCAACCAAGTATTAACAAAAGTAACAATACAAACGGCAACTTCAAAAAACTTCTTCTTCATAATTAGATGGTAAAATAGAGTTTTATTGATATATTTAGAGAGCTGTATCTCAGCGAAAGAGAATTTTTATAGAGCAGTAGAAAAGATAATACAAGAATAAACCAAATTTGGATCTCAGAGAGTCTAAGTTTCAGACTCAAAGATGCTTTAATTGAAGAAATAAGCTTGTATATGAGTAGTGACCACAAACTAGTAGTAGCAAAAATACTACTAAATTATCTGAACTTTAAAGATAGTTTAGCATATATTAAAAGAAAAAGTGTAAAGAGAACAATCTTCTTATATGATAAAGCAATAGAAGAAAATTGGTATAATTACAAAAACAAGCTGCAACAATTGCTAAAAAAAAAAGCTAAACAAGAAGCTATAGTTAGATGATCATTTTGAAACAAATAGTGAAGAATCTATGATTAATATAGATTTGAACAAGAAATAGGATATTATAAGTAATTGTATTAAACAAGTAGCAGAGAATGAGATCCCTATCAAGTATCATAATAATAGGAACTCTGTGGAGTGAGCAGCTACAAGAAGAGCTCACAAAGTGGTAGTCAATACTCAAAAGCAAATTAGTAGCAGAGAACAGTATAGCAAGCAGACTAGAAATAAGAGATCATATAAACCACAGATACGAAATGATAAGAGATAACCAGAGAAGAATAATTAACAGTCTGCTAAAAAAACTATTCAAAAAAGTAGTGATCAACAGATTACTCTCAGATGAAAGAGGAAGCAAAAAACTATTTAATGATTCTAACGAAGTCTTAAAAAGAACAGCTGATCATTTCAAAAACCAGTTCAAAAAAAGAAACTTTCAACAAGAAGAATTCTTGGATAGCTAGGAAGAAATATATAAACTAATGATGAGAATTGATGAAAGCTGCTATAAGAATCTAAATAGTAGAATAACAGAAGAAGAATAGTTCTTAATGCTACAAAAGCTCAAAACAAGTATAGTATCAGGTTTATTAGAAATTAGATATATTTTGATCAAACAAGTGAGTGCAGAAATATAAGTAGCCTTTAAAAATTTTGCTAGTCAATATCTAAAAGTGGGACAAATTCTACTTAAATAGAAGATTAAACAAACGTATCTAATATCTAAAGATATAGACTAGCAATTCAATCTAAACAATATAAGACCAATAGCATTTCTAGAAACCTTCAGAAAGTACATAACTAAAGTTTATACAGTTAGATTAGAGAAAATAATAAGAGAAAACAATATGCTAGAAGGGTCAAACTTTGTAGGGCTAATAGGAAGTTCAACAGAAAGCCCAATTCATATCTTGAGCATGATAATAGAAGAAGTGAAAGAGAACAACAAGGAGCTCTGGATTATGCTACAAGACATGAAAAAAGCATTTGACTCTATAAGTCTAAAATCATTAAAACTAGCTCTCTAAAAAATAAAGCTACCAGCAGTCGAACAGAACTTTATACTAGACTTGTTCAATCAAAGACAAACTAGAATAATTACAGCATTAGACCTCACTGAACTAATAATAGTAGGAGATAGCATAGAACAAGAAGAAGTGATCTCACTTTTAATCTGGAGAATTTTTTATGATCCCTTGCTAACAAGAATTAAAAAAAACAAGAAGCTTGGATATGAGATAGGTGTTTCTTGAAAAGAAAACCTAGAAAGAGAAGAAAGGATAACCAAAAGAATTAGAAAAGCTGTAGTGGCCTTTGCAGATGATACTATATAGATAGTAAACTCTAAGAAGCAGCTTGAAGAAACTATTCAAATCATAGAAGAATTCTTTAAGTTTAATGATATTCAGATAAACCTACTCAAATCAAAACTTATTGTAATAAACTCAAATATCTATATAGATGATCATAAAATTATAGTAGATAAGCAAGAAGTTTATGCAACTAAAGAAAAAGAAGTAGTCAGATTCTTAGGAATTTGGATTAGGCAAAAAATAGGCAAAAAACAAATTGTAAGCAAAGCCAAGCAAATAACAAGACTTTTTGCTAACATGATCAAAAAAAAGATAGTTTTATTAAGTCAAGTTCTTTATATCAATAATATATGTCTAATACCAAAATTAGAGTACATATTGCAAAGTATTTTCTTAACTAAAGAGGAATGCAAAAAAATATAGCAACTATATGTAATGATTGCTAAAAACAAATTAGATTTAACAAGAATACTTCTGAACTTTATAATGGCACATAGTAGGCTTTTGAATATGCAAATACTATAGAACTCACTAAAAACAAAGCAAATATTAAGTCTTATAAACAGACTAAACAAGAATCGCGAAGTTAAAGATATTACAGAGATTAAAATAAGACAAGGCCAACAAATTATATACTGTATAAATAGTATCTAAACTGAAAAGCTAAGAGACAGTGAGAAAAAACTACTTAAAAATAATCTTGTAGGTCAGATTATTTAAGACAACCTAAATTTAGGCCTAGAAATAATAGCTGACCAAAGAGAATGAGTAGTTGATTCAAGTGAGATACTGATTAAAAGCCTAATTAAAACTGAAACCTTCATCAAAACTGCTAATATTCTTAACAAACTTGATATATAGGTACTGAAGCAATTGTTAGATTCTGAAAGATCGTATCTATTAATATAACAACAGCTCAAAATCTCTAAAAAGAAGTCAAAAAAAGGTAAAAAGGCTTCTTGGTTCAAAGAAATCAAAGAAAAGGTACTAACCAATAATGAAAGTAGAAAAGTTAAAGATAAGTTCAAAACAGGTATAGAAAACAACCTAGGAATATAGAATCTGTTTGAAGAAATTTCTTTAGACAAAAGAAAACACGAATAGATTGTCTATGAAAATATGTATAGCAAAAGCAGAAGGATAGGAAGAGTATAAAAGAAAAAAGAAAGTAGTGTTCTTGTAGAGCATTAGGAAAACTAAGAAAATTCTGAAATACAAGAAGTAATAAGAAAATATGAAGGCTGTTTAAACAACAAAGAAAAAGCATATAAAGAGTGCAGAATCTGGTAACTCAAAAGAAAAATTCTAAATGTAATTCCAAAAAACTGTATGAACAGAGAAACAGAACTAGTAGATTTCATACTAAAATCAATAGCTTCAAGTAGAGATTATTAAAAGATGGAAACAAATAAATAGTCTCTTATAGGTTTAAAGACAATTGAGAAGTACAAATTCGAAATAATAGAAGTACAAAATTTTGATGTGAATTTAGCAATAGCACTAAAAAAAGAAGCAAAAGAGAAGAATATTATTATCTGTTATAGTAAAAAAGATTTTTTCATAGATTAGATTTTTGTAAAAAAAGTAATCAGAAGATCAATAGAGAGAGTTAATTGAATGTTACTAAAAATATTATATATAAATATAGTATTTTTTTTTCTCTTTAACTATCATGTCATAAACTTTATTAAGTTGTTAACTAGAACCGTAGCCAAGTTATATTTGATTAAAAAAAATCTACTTAATTTCTAAATTTGATCTTATCCAGCTACTTCTAGAGTATTCAGGTGTGATCTGTCATACTAGTCAAATGACTAGAACAATTAGTCTAACTAATTCAAAGAAAGCTCTACTAACTAGAACTACTCTTCTTAATTTCTTTTTTAAATACATCTTCTACTAAAGCTATTATTTATTTCTTTTTCCTTTCTCTTTCTTTTCTCTTTTCTGCTAGTAACCTTTTCTTTTCTTTATTTGCTAGAGTTCTCACTTTTAGCATTATTTTTTTTCCAAAGAATTACTTTCTTATATTGCCAATTCCATATGATTTCTGAAAAGCTTCTTTGGGTTATAAAGAAGATACTGTTGAGCCAGGTTCTTGCATCACTTTTTTTCTGTGCTAGCAACTTTAAATTTTTGACTATTTTCTTTTCTTTCAAGCTAATTACAAGCTCTTTCCTTCTCTGATATTGACTTTCTTTGTCTTTTAAAAAGACAATTTCCTTGATTTTTGATATCACAACTAGGCTATTATTTTCCTCTACTAAGAGCTTGTTAATGCCTTCTATTACTGCTTCCTCTATTTGTTTCCATGAGTTTTGTAGAGCTAAACATCTGAGCAGATGGTCAAAGTCTTCAGAAATTTCTTTTTTGCAGAGAATACAATAGTTACTTTTGTATAGACCTGGTTTTCATTTCTTGAGTTCACTAAGTGTTAGAAGGCAATTTATCAAGTATTTAATCTATAAAATGAGATGTCTACTATCTTTCATTAAAAGGCAATTTATTCCTCTTTGTTTTTTAATTCTTTGCTATAGCCTTTTCCAGTTATACT
>CAJVPM010001177.1:0-12928 GCA_910592325.1 Scutellospora calospora | reverse complement strand
AAAATTTTAAGAATTATAGAAATTTTTATAATTTTATTAATAAAATTATAAAAATTTCTATAATTCTTAAAATTTTACTAATTAATTCTATTTTTATACTCTAAGTAACTTTGTTTTATATATAAAAATATATTATGTCAATATATATTTACTTTATATTTTTTAATTTTAAAGAAAAGATATTTAATTTTAAATTTTTATTAAAAATCTAAAATTAAATATCTTCTTTTAAAATTAATAAATATAAAGCAAATATATACTAATATAATATATTTTTATATATAGAACAAAGTTAGTTATATAATAGAAATAGAATTAATTAGTAAAATTTTGAGAATAATAGTAATTTTTATAATTTTATTAATAAAATTATGAAAATTTTATAATACTAAAATTTTATTAACTTATTCTATTTTTATACTCTAAGTAATCTTGTTTTATATATAAAAATATATTATATTAGTATATATTTACTTTATATTTTTTAATTTTAGAAAAAAATACTTAATTTTAGTAAAATTTTTAGAATAATAGTAATTTTTATAATTTTATTAATAAAATTATAGGAATTACTATAATACTTAAAAATTTATTAATTAATTCTATTTTTATACTTTAAATAATCTTGTTATCTATATAAAAATATATTATATTAGTATATATTTACTTTAAATTTTTTAAATTTAAAGATAAGATGTTTAATTTTAGATTTTTTTATCAAAAATCTAAAATTAAACATCTTTTTCTTAATATTAAAAATATAATATAAATATATACTAATATAATATATTTTTATATATAAACAATATTACTTAGGATATTAAAATAAAATTAGTTAGTAAAATTTTGAGAAATATATAATTTTATTAATAAAATTATAAAAATTACTAAAATTTTTATAAGTAGTATTCTTAGATTTGGTTCAATTCAAATTAGATTTATAAACCAAGTTTATTAAATCTAAACTAAACTTCAAATTTTGCAGATTATTAAATCTAAATATAAATTTTATGAATCTGAACTGAACTTGAACTTGAATTAAAAATTCAATATTGAACTTAAACTAAAATTTTTTTTAAAAAAGTTCAAGTTTAGTTTACTATTAAACTAAATCTGAATTTGAATCTAACCAAAGTTTAGTTTAGTTCAAGTTCATAAAAACACTAGTATTAGCAATAATAAGATATAGTTTATATTATAGTTAAATACTTTTTTAATTATAGAATAATTTTTTTCTGCAAATAATAAACTTTTGCTAGTATATAATATAATTTGTTTTTATTTTTTTAAATCTTGTTAGAAAATAATTGCTTCTAAAGCTAAACAAAAATATTAATAAATAATAAGAAAAATAGAAATTCAAGCTTAAGAATCAATTATAAATAATGATAATAATAAAATAAATAAAAAAATAGAAGAATAAAAAAAATTTTCACAAATGAATATTATAAGTATAACAGAGTCTCTCTTTTCGATTCTTGAGCTCCTGCAAAAGTATTTAAGATAAGTGTTTTTAAGGTTATTAATTGATTTTAAGATATATTATAACTGTAGCCTTAATTATTTATTTCAGTTTTAGAGTAGTATAATTTTAGCTAGTTGCCATAGATTTTCTTCTTTAAGACCTTATCATCAAGGGTCTGAAGTTTAAAAACTCTATGAGAAAAGATATCATAGATATAAAAAGGACCTTCTCACTTTTCTTCGAGTTTTCTTTTGTGAGTTCCTTCTAATAAAGAGCAGTATACAAGAACTTAGTTACTAATGGAGTGACTTTTGATGCTGAATTTCTGGTCATATTAGTCTTTTTGGTACTGTTAGGACATTTTAGTATGTTCTTGAACTTCTTTTCAGGCTCTAAGGATTTCTTCTAATAAAACTTTGACATGATATAAGAGATTTTTTTGAAGTTTCAATTCATTCAGAAATGGTATGGTGGAAGTTAAAGCTTGGACTTCAGAAGATAGAATAGTTTCTTGACTGTATATAAGGAAAAAGTACTTGTATTGAGTAGTAGAATGCTTTGTAGTTAGTAGGCTAGGAGAGCGGGAGAGATATACACATCTCAGTCTCTTTGAAATTGGATTATGCATTTTGACAAGACTTTACAAAGAGTTCAGTTAAATCATTCTACAAGACTATTAGTCTGTGAATGATAAGTAGTGGAATATAAATAGTTAACTTGTAGTTGATGACAAATAGTGATAATTAGTTCATTGACAAAGTGTTTCCCTTAGTCAGAAAGGAACTCTCATAAACTACTATAGTAGCATAAGATATCTTCAATAAAGAATAAAGTAACTAAGAAGGCAGTAGAATCAGAGATGGCACAAGCCTCAGGCTATTTTGTAAGATACTTAGTAGCTACAACAATATAACAGTTGCCATACTTAGTTAAGGGTAAAGGTTCAACTAAGTCAATTCCTAATCAGTCAAAAGGTTGCCTGACTTTTATAGAATAAAGAGGTTCGCAAGTTCAGGGTCAACCTTTTTGTTAACAGGCATCACAAGATTTAACATAAATTTTTATATCTTTACCTATTTGTGGCCAGAAATATCGGAGAGTGATTTATTGAAAAGTGGATAGCTAGTTAAAGTATTCTGACATTGGGTCAAGTATATACTGAAAAAGATAGCAGAAGTTTCATTTGGTAATAGGACTTGTAAAAGATAGTTAGGCTGTCAGTAGTGTTTTTTATATAGAATATTATTTATTATAGTGAAATGTCTGATTTGTTATTTTAGATGTTGTAATTCTAAAGAGTTAAGTTCAGTAAATAGAGATAGGTTGCTAAGATAGTGAATAAAAAGTTTATGTAAAGTTGGTTCTATGAAGAAGATTAATAAGATGACAATTATAAAGATTAGGTAATAGTGTAGAGGTAAGTGGTAGATAAAATTATAATATGTGAATGAATAAAAGCAGTGAGTCAGAATGAGAGTCAATTAGAGACAGATTTAGATAATATAGAAATTCGAGAAAGGCTATCAGCATTTGAGTGATATTTTCTAGTATGGTAAACTATAGTAAAAAAATATTCTTATAGCTTTAAGATCTAGTGTATGAAATAGCTTTGCGGAAGTTTATAACAAAATAAGGATTTAAGAGCAAAATGATTAGTAATTAAGATAAAATAGATACTATAGCGATATTGGCGAAAGTAAGTAATAGACTATATCATGGCTAGACATTCTTTTTCAGTAACTAAAAAATTTCTTTCAAGTGTAGTCATACTTCAGCTAGCATAGATATAACTCTTTCTTTTTCTTAGATATCTTTCTGAGATAAAATTGCACCAATAGTAAAATAAAAAGCATCAGTAAAGAGTAAGAATTCTTTAGAAAAATTAGAGTAAGCTAAAACAGGAGCTGTGGTGAGTTTTTCTTTTAAAACATTAAATGTATCATTTTGTTTTGTAGTCCATAGATACTTAATATTCTTTTTTAAGAGCAAGTTAAGAGAAGCAGTGACTTTAGAAAAACTTTGAATAAACTGATAATAATATGATGCTAAGCTAAGGAATCCTCAGAGTTGATGAAGATTCTTAGGAATAGAAAAGTTTCTTATAGCTTCGACCTTTTTTAGATAGTAGAAATTCCTTTATTGTTAATGATATAAACAAGAAATTTAAGTTTCTTTTTGGCAAAATAACATTTTCAGAGTTGAAGCAGAGTTTGGCTTTTCTAAGATAACAAAAAACCTCTTTTAGATATTGAAAATAGTCATCAAAGATGGTGGAAAAAATATTAATATCATCGAAGTACATGATGATAAACTGGTCTTTAATCCTTTAGAAGATATTATCTATAAGTCTTTGAAAGGTTGCAGAGTATTTATGAGGCCAAAAAGCATAATATTAAACTCGAAAGTACCAAATTAGAATATGAAAACAGTCTTTTTGTAGTCAATAGGATCCATCTCGATCTGCTAGTATTACTAGCAAGATTGAGGGAGGTATACTAAGAAGAGTTTTTAAGAGTGTTAAAGAGGTCGTTGATTCAGAGTAGAGAATAACTATCTTTTTTTGTAACTGCATTAAGATAGCAGTAATCCACACAAAATTGAGTTTTATCTTCTCACTTTACTAATACTACAGGTGATGTCTAAGGACTGTTAGAGGGACAAATAATGTTTTCTAATTGCATTCAATTTATTTTTTCTTCGAGGAATACCTTATCTTTAGAAGTAGTTCAGTAGGCTCTCTGTTTTATTAGAACAGTATTACTGGTATAGATTTTATGAGTAATTCGGTTTGTTTATCCTAAGTCATGGGGAGTTCAAGCAAACATGTCATCATTAACTAAGAAAAAATTGTTGATTTGGTTGCAACGATTTATATTTAATTCTCTAATGTCTAACTCATAAGGAGGTTTTTTGAAATCATCAAGGTAAAAATTGTAAATTTTAGATAAAATAGAGTCAGAAGTGTTGTTGTCAGTTTGAGTTGAGATGTAATATTGTGGGTAAGTATCAATCTCTGTTGCTGAATAACCAAAAATTTGATTATCTATGTTTTTTTCTTCGAACTTGTTTTCGGATTCTTCATCAGTAGTGGATTCTTCAGATTCTTCCTTTAGGTTTTTAATAATTTTTGTAGGCCTCTTTCCTTGGAGTAGAGAATTAGTGATCTTTCAAAATTTGACTAGAATTATAATTTCTTTCTCTTTCTAGTGGAAGGTCAATTCAGAGGTGGTGTAATTGATTTTGGCATTCACTCTAGAGAGTCAGCTATTTTCAACAATGGCTTAATACAACGAGATATTAGTAACTATAATATCAACAGATATCTCTACTTCTTCAACACAAAAGGGAAAATCAGAAATTTCACCAATAGCTCTATAGCTCTAGTTATAAATATTAATCATATTAACTGTGAACGGTCTTTTCACCTTGATGCCTAGCTCTTACAAGAAGTAGAATGATACAATGCTTCCTGAAGAACTACTATCAACAATCAAAAGTATAACCTTTCTGTAGACTGTTATGTCATAGTACAAGACAGTAGATTTTGGTATGAGTTGAAGGTTAACAAAGGCTCACTCTTTTCTATTAGACTTTTTCTTTTGTAAACCCTTAGCCAGCTTAGTCTTTATAGAAAGTATAGCCTGAAGAAGTTGACTGAAAGTAATATTTGCTGGTTTATCTCTTATATTAGCAATGATTGAATAGAGGGAGATAAGAGCTGATATTTGAGAAGGATTCTTAATTATTTTCTTTCTTCGAATAGTTAGAGTTTTCTTAGTTTTTTTTTTAGAGGCAGTCTTAGTTGTGTCTTTTGTCGAGGTAGGGGTTTCAATTAGTTGGAGAGTATTTTCTAGACTAATATCTTTTTCTGCTTCTTGTGATAAGTCTTCTACAGTTCGACGTTGTTTTATTCTGGTTGTTTTGATAGGGTCTTTAAGTTTTTGTTATTCAGGAACAGTGGATCCTCTTCATAGAGATTTAAGAAGGTTTGGATATCATTTTATTGCATAGATCCACTAACTAAGTTCAGCAATATTTGCATAGCTCCTTGTATTTCTGCATTGTTGGTACTGGAATTTTTTTGATTACTTCTAAGGGCGTTATTCTGACTTAATAGAATAGTATTGCTTCCAGTGGCTATATTTCAATCACTATTGTATCATAATAGATTAGGGTAATCTCAGATGTAATAGCTATTTTGTCTATAATGGGAACAGAGTATACGAGATGTGTTATTCTAATTCTAGATTTTGCGATGAGTTTTTTTGTTTTCTTTAATTTATGTCATCATGTTGTTAATAGCTTCTATCAACTTCTGAATGGTTTCTTCTATTTTAGTAGAGTTAGTTTCAAGTTGAAAAGGTACTGAATATTGTGGAGAATAAAGAAAGGCATTTAAGAGAGAATAATACTAGAGGGAATTTTGTTTAAAAGTATTTTAAAATACTTTGGCCTGTTTATAAGCAGCTATTAAGGTATTAAGCATAAATAGAGCAACTAAAGTAGCTAATTCAGGTCTTAAGCTATTGATAAATATTTGTACTTTAGTGGTGTCAGGGTACTGATATCTTTCTGCTTCAACCCTATATAGAAGCTCCTTAATAGCAACATGTTAAGAATTTATATTCTCAGTAAGACTTTGTTTCTTTTGAGTGAGCTAAGCAAACTATTTGCTTTCGAGAGTAGAAGTTCAGAAGTGAGTGGTAAAAGTGGGTTTAAAACTCAAGTTCAGATTTTGGGTGTTATTCTATTGATCAACAAGTTGTAATTGATTTCAATTGTTAAGCCACTAAGTTGATGCAGAACCTTTCAACTTTGGTATGATTATAGGGATTTTTTGATCATTTAGAACTTAATTGGCTTCGAAAGCTTTTTCTATATCTTCGATCCAAGTAATGGTATCTTGTTCACTACCAAAGAAGTTAGATAAGAAACAAGATTGAGTCCTCAATTTTAGGCTAGTACGTTAATTTGTGAAGCAGAAGCTTGTTGTATTTGAAGTACTAAGTTTTGGATCTGTTGAACTAAATATCCATGAGTTTGGTTAGTTTAGATTGTTAGGGTTGTTAGAATTGTTATTGTTGTTGTTATTTCTTTAGGCCATATTATCAATAATTTTAATAAGCAAGTTTGTTCATCATTAGATATTTTACTAAAGTTATAGGTATCTTCGAGAAGGTCTTTAATGAATCATTTGATCTCTTGATAGACAGTTAAAAATTCATTTAAAAGTGTTAAGTAATTATTGGGTTATTTGAAATAGTAAAAACTAAAGAGAAATCTCTGTAACGATATATCAGAAAACTCTCTGATAAAGAAGTTATAGAATATGTCAAAACAAATTAAGGTTATGTGGGAATAAGAAAAAGCTAGTTGAGCTAAACTGAACCAGTTCCAAAAATTAGTAAATTGATTTGAAAAGTTTTGAGAAGGTTTATAACAGATAGTACAAGAATCATCTGAGTAGTGTTCTATAATATATTTAATAGCTTGAAGATTCTTCCTGAGGGTATAATATTGTTGGTCATGCTCAATATTGTTTTGAATATGCTGTTTAAAGTTATTTATTTATGATAGATCTGAAGTATATTATTCGAAATCTACATAATCAGCACTACTTGTTACAGTCTAATGGGAGAGCAAATTATAATCAGGCCAAGTTTAGTCAGAATAGTAATCTCGAATTATAATTTAAATAGGAACAGGAGGTTGATATAATAATTAGATAATCAATAATTTATAGTGAGAGATAATAAAATTGAATAAGAAGTGAGTATATGAATTGATAAATAGATTTATAAGGGTTTGAATCAGTAATAGATTGACAAATAATTTAATTATACAGGGTGAAAGTTAAGCAGAGCAGTATAAGGCTTTTGAGAATTCTACTAATAGTAAAGTTGTCTTCAGTTTTGAAATACCTACTAACTTTATTATTATTTTTTTAGATAAAACAAATTCTAAAGAAAAACTTTATTAAAGTAAAAATACAACAGTTTAAATACATTTAAAATTGTACAAACTAATGTTAACATTTTGAATAGTTTTTTTTATTTAGCTGTTATTCTTTTCTCCAGAACTTTAATGCCTACAACTTCATTTAACATTTGTATGATTTTCCTTTTTCTATTCTACAAGAGTTTCAATAGACAATATAACTTTTATCATACTATTTCGAACATATTACTTTTAATACATGAGCTTTTACCAATATAACAACAACATGTTTAATAATTATAACCTGAATTAAGAAATAATGCAGCAAGTATAACTAAACTAATATGGTAAATGAGATTAACATAATATTCATTATTTTAATAAAAGTTCTTCCTATTTTAGATTAGATTAATCAATTGTTAAATGTGATTCAATTATCGTTAGAAAGTTATCTCAGTGTTACTATGATCGTATTAGTTAACTATATAAAGATAATAAAGGTATAGGAAAGTTAAGTATGTATTACGTTATCTAATAATAAGTAATAAAGTTAATAATAACAAAAAAAAAAATAATGATATATATAAAAAAAAATAATACTAATAGTAATAATAATAATAATAAAATAAATAAAAAAAATAGAAGAATAAAGAAAATTTTCACAAATTAATGTTACAAGAGTAATACTGTTTATGCCATATATCTGATTTTACGAAATATCTAGAATTGATTTTTATTACCATACTAGACCTTATAAAAAGCGATATCTGAAAACCTTTAGAAAGATCTAGTGGCTTATCATCTAGCTAATATAATTCCTAAAGTTTCAAAATTGTAGATCTATTATTATCAATTCTGTTATAATTAAAATTAGCAAAGCTGCAATAAATATTAATTGGATCAAAAAAAGAATTAATTTTGCTAAGAGACCTTTTTACTTACTTACAGAGCAACATGTGATGAGTTTAATTATCAGAATTTTATTAATAATAATATGTATAGTGCAGTTCTTAGTCTCAAATTCAGCAATAATAATTAGTAGATTCAATCATTTAGATTTGAAATATACTAGTATTAACTCATTCAGATATAGTCATTTTCTCAGTTGTGGTTATTATAATAAGTATTTGATGTGGCAATCAACTAATGATAGGATAGTTACCTATTATTAACATATAAAACATAAGGAAAAACACAAATTCCTTAATATCTTTCGATCCACTAGTCCGAATTGGATAAAATATATACCATTGGAATCAGCTCACTGAGACGGTTCTAATGAGCCAAGTTTCATTTATTTGCTTGGGCAGCTCTATTAAAATCATCTAGCCAGATAAGAGGGTCTTGAGTTCCATCTCCTTTAAATGGTTTAATTTATAAGAGTAAACTTCCTTTCTTATTATTAGTGAGATAGTCATATACATTCTGAACAGTAGCCATTATTAGGTTATTGACAGAGTTTATAACAGGTGAAGAGAGAGATGTTCGAAATAGGGTATCTAAATTAAACTTAGATAAATCAGAATCAGAATCTAAGGATTCTTCTTCTGCAGTTTTATTATGATTATAAAGGGTATCAAAAGGGTCTAATTCAAATCGATTTATTAAATTATATACATTTTGAATCTCAGGAATTATTAAATCAAAGTCAATAGGGTTTGTATATCTAATAAAAAAAACTATTCTTAGAAAATGTTCAAAGGGAATATTATCTTGCACGTAGTATCGACAATAATTAAACAATAAAGATGTTATATCAGTAAATTGAGAAGCAGAGTATTCAGTAGAAAACCAATTCCAAAAGTAATTAAATTTATTAGTTGAGGTGTTAATAACAGGGTAACAAAGAATACAGGAGTAATCAGATAAGTGTTTATGTAAATATCTTCTAAATGCTTTAGAATTTTCAGCAATTGTATGAGCTTCGTTATGTTTAGTGTTTAAATCAGCAAGTTGGGTATATATATTCATATACTAATTAACTAACAAAATTATTCCTTATATCTACACTTTGGCTTGTGGGGAACTAATAAGAAGAGAAGAGAGAAAAAAGAAGATATTTAAAATTCAAAAGCCTGTGTTTGTTTAAGCTGAGTATAGTACAAGTTAGCTGTTTTCAAAGTTTTAAGAGAGAAGAAGAAGGTTCCATCCTCTTGTTCAGTTAAGTCAACAAGTTTTTCCAATTCTTGATCTATGTACTTTTTATATGTTGAGGCCTTGAGAGCAAGTGTGTTTTCAATATGTGCTAGTGTCTTAGGTGTGTTAATACTGCTTTTAGGCATTCAGATTGAGAATTTCTCTTGTTATTTCTTGAAAAAAGAGTTCTGAAAAGGCTTTTGAAGGGTTTAGAAAGATTTTTACATTAAGATAAGCTTAGTAGAAAAGTTGCAGAATTGTTTTCTGGGTATATCTCGAAATTTTAGCTCAATTGGATGAAAATTGATTGACTTGTCTTAGTGACAACTGGTATTTTTCCAAATAAACCTGTTCTTAGGTTTTTCTTTTATACTTGCAGAGTTTGAGAAGGTATCTCACAGTTACTACTAATTTGTTATGTTGGTTTGACTTCTTTAACAAGACCAACTAACTAGAGAGACTAATAACAGTGAATACTCTGTGTAATGTTCTTGTTACTGTATTTTGTTAAAGTCTTTAGAGCATTTTTACAAAACTTAACAAAGAAGATTTAGGGTAATTTGCAATTATGAAAGAGGTAACAATTAATGATATATGAAGATATTAATAAATATTTATTTTAAAATATCAGAAAGGTACTTTTATTGTAAAAGAGTATGAAGACTCGATAATGAAATCAAGGTCCACATGTGCTACTTTTATACTTTACAAAATATTAGAAATATAACAGACTACATATATTGCATAAGCTATATATACTATAACTATTACTAATAAAATATATAATATAACTAATACATGTATGAAATATATAATAAATAGTATATGTGCTATATATATGATAAGTAATAAAAGTGTCTCAAAAACTATAGGTAATAGATATAGTACATGTAACAAATCTCCTGCAGTAGTTACTTAGCTAATCAGATTGTATAGATTATAATAAAAAGCTGAATCTTGATTATTTTGGGATCTAGTAATTGAATTTTAATAATTCTTAGCTCATTAGAACTGTTTCAGTGAGCTGATTCTAATAGTATATATTTCATTCAATTTGGACTAGTAAATCGAAAGTTATTAAGGAATTTATAATTTTTCTTAATATTTCATAAATCAACAATATACACATATATTATATTTTAGTATTTAATATAACTAGTGCTATATAATAAATGAACAAAATTTAAAACTATATTAATTTACAGATATTATAATAAATAATAGTAAAAAAATTATTTTTTAGAATAAATACTAGTAGTCTAATATGAATTTTTATATATATTTATTAGATTTTTTGAATTTTCTATTTTTTTTATAAGATTTTTTATTGAGTTAATAAAATAATAATTACTGATCAAAAGGTCTGGCGATCTTAGTGTAGTGGTTAGGTTATCAGACTATTATGCAAGAAGTTTGGGGTTCAAATCTCACTGTCGATGAATTTGAATAATTACTCAGACCTTTGTATTCAACTTACAGTAAACTCTGTTCATTTCTGGGGTTGTAACTCTGTAAATCACATTGCACTAATATCATCTGGATATTAGAAGTATAACGGAGCATTTGGCAAGACATAATATTATACAAATAAATCTTAATAGGATCTATGAGCAGAGGACCTGTATGGTAGAAATCCTGAGTAGGTGAAGTAATATGACTTTCGACAGTCACACTAGCTAACACTTGATCTAAAAAGAAAACTATGATCAAAAGATGCAGATCGAGTCAGGTATGCATAAATCTGTTTTACAAAAAGGATCAGTAACACCAACCTGGCTTGGCAGCTAACTGAATTAGGAGGATCTGCCTCATAAAACATCTAAGAAGATAAATACAGAAAACTGGTGGAGAGCTACGGTAAAAACTGGAGTTGTATGAACATCGACAAGAGTTCAATTTAGATGAATCAGTGAAATAGGTACATGACTACGCTAGTAGGAATTGCTTCCGAGATTAACTGGAGCTCTGCGTACTCACAATATGTTAAGCAATACACATCCTGAGAGGACCTAAGTCATGCGGTAAATGGATCCTCGAATAAGTCAGCTAGCTTAAGCAGTCAGATATAGGGGTAACGTTAGTTTGGATGGGGGAAGAGTTAATGATCAGAGTGTTTAAATAGGTAACTCACAGGTAGGTTGCAGGTATAGCAGCATAGTGTAGAACCAACAGATGGTCGATTGTTTGTATGGCAGACTACTTAAATTAGACAATGACTAAAGTTGTACATGTAGCTTGTTGTATACTCATCATATAACTGTAAAACCTTAGGAAATTACTACTACAGTAACTCCGTAATAGCAAATTAATAAAATCTAATTAGCTAAGAAAGCAGCCTTAACTAATAAAAAAAATATATATATATTTTTAAAAATGCAAATACTAATAATATGTGAAATACAATATGATAAACTAAGATATAATATATATATTCTAAAATAACAAAATACTCCTATGAATATATAGCTAGAAAATTTCTATAACATTTTTACAATGTATCTCAATTAGCAACTTAGTATTCTCAAAACTAAAACTCTACTTAGAACTAATCTAGAGAAACAACAAACTAGAATGTTTTCTATAACTACATAAAGATAAATGACTAACTAACTACTAGAAATACCTATTCTAAATATTCTCATCTAAAAGCTTTCAAAATTAAATTTCTATTAGAAAAACTACCTACTGCTCAAAACTTACATATCAGAAATGATTATCAATATAATAATAATATCTGCTGAAGATGCAAAACAGAATCTGAATTAAATCTATACTAGCTAATATATCTAAAAAATATAATACTAATTTTACAAATTGTTATAAATTCTATTAACAAATACTTTATTAAATCTAAAATACAGGATAACCAGCTAGCTTCTAACATTTAAAATATTATTACAATACATCAACTTGCAACAAACCAAGATAAGAATTCATTACAAACTCTACATATTCTTCAAGGTTTATACCTATATAGTTTAAGTAAATTACTTAAACAATGAATTAAAAACAGCAAAATACAACTAGCAAGCATACTCCTACATAAAATCATTAAAAATATTCATAATCAAATATGGGTATCTCAATGTAAAGAGAATACAAAATATAATCAATCAAATAACTAACATAATAATATCAAAAACAAAATAGAACAACTCAATTTATAAGATTTGCCTATAGATAATATAAGCAAAAACAAGATAACAGACCTAATATCATCTAAACGACAAAAGAAGTATAAGTTAAGAAATGGAAGAGAACAAGCTAGTGAAAACCAAAAGAGTAGTCAGCCTTAAATCAATACTTAAAGAGAAAGATCCAGGAAAATTAACAAAGATCATAGAAGGAATAGAAGGAAGCCAAGAGAAAATTGATGATTATGTAGCAAGG
>CAJVPM010001176.1:0-12945 GCA_910592325.1 Scutellospora calospora | reverse complement strand
AGATATTGCCTATTAAAGTTAAGTATTAATTTATTTTTTTTTACAAAGTCAAATTTCGTAGTTTTTGTTATTTGTTGGATTACTAATAAAAAAGTATATTATTACATCTGAACCCGAACATGTTTATGAACTTCAAACCAAACTTGAACTGAACTATTATTTGTGTTCAAGTTCAGTTCAAGTTCAAAAATTGTTGGTTCAGGTTCGAGTTCTGGTTCAAAAATAGCAAAATTGCAAGTTCGAGTTCAGGTTTGGGTTCAGCCAAACCTGGACCGAACTGAATCTGAATGTCAGCGCTCTACCTTTAAACAACAAAAACAAAAACAAAAAGAGTCCAATGTTTCTTCTGAAATTGTATAAAAATTGTATATATATAACACTAAAGTTATTCTTTAAATTCTCAAGAAAGTATAGTATTGTATTATAAAGAGAATATTAACAACTCAGGTTTTCTATAGCATATGTTTGTTATTTGTTTATGGTATAAGAAACAACAGGCCACTACCTAATTATGTTTGTTGATATGTATTGCAGATTTTTTGAAGAAAATAAGCCAAATCTTCTAAAAAAATACTAACAAGTTAGAGAAAAAATCTAAAAGATGATATCAGAGAAGGCTACTTTTAGAAAAGTAAGATTTTGCTACTTGTTTTTTTGCTAAAAACAGTACAAATACTTGTTGAACTAGCTATCCCTATTCTAGCAAACTACTAGTAAGCATCACTTAGAACAACAGAGATATTTGACAATTTTTCTTATATCTACTACTTTTTTATAGTATTCAAGAGTTATATCCAGATAATGCAGCTAAAAAGAGCTCATACAAGAAAGTTATTCACTCATGATATGTTGTAGAAAGCTCAAGAAAAAGAATATTGTTATCTGTTATAGCAAAAAAGATTTTTCACAGGTTAGATATTTTGTAAAAAAAGTAATCAGAGAATTGATAAAAAGAGTTAAATATATTTTACAAAATTTTAACATAATAAATAACTTATTTAAATTTATATATTTATTAAATTTTTATAAAAACTAATTAAAAAATAAAAAACTTTTATTAATAATACATTTTAATTTACTATATAAAAATCTATTATACTATCTAGATCATACAAAAAATGATCTATATACATCCTACTCTTAATACCATGATGTTCTTTTTGTTATACAACTTTACTCTAATTATTTCTCTTTCTGCTTTGCCTAGTAGTTGTTACTTGTAAATAATTTTATAAAAGTAGAAAGTAGTTTAGCATCTGCTAAATCCTTTAGTATTAGTGCATTTAAGTTACTTATTTATATTCTTGTTGTAGGATTGAGTATCTAGGAATAATCTTACAAGAATTTTTGACCCAGCTCCTTACAATATTATTAATTTTTGTTAGTTGTTTTCTACTCGGAGACACAAGATATATAGCGTACCAAATTTTAACAGAACCAAAGTTTTGATTATTAGGAATGCATAAGTTTAAATGTAGACGTTTAAATAATTACCAAAAACTGTATAATAACTCGGATATGTTTTGTAAATCAAGTTATATCTAATTTTTAAATTAATAATATAACAAGATATTCAAATTAAAACTTGCTTAACAAATTCTAAGCAGTAAAATTGTATAACTATTTGTAAAACTCAAAATCTGATAAAAGAAACTTGTGCAAGAATACTAGTAAATCTAATCTGTAGATTAACAGCACTAATTTGATTTGGATAACAAACTACAGTAGTAAGGATATAAATTTGTCTACAAAAAATCTCCGTCTCTGGAAACGTGATTTTATTTTGTCAAATTCGTGATTACTTTATTTATTGAATAACATAGTGTTTTCTTGATAAGTCATATAATTTATAACAAAAGTAAATTACACTTCTGCATAATGTTTTGTGGTCCTTCTTCATCGCTATGGACATCCGATATCACATTATTTTTATAGATGCTACATTATGAATATGCAACCTTAATTTTTTTGAAGTCGAATTTATTATTGTACGACTCTAAATACTAGGTTAGATCACTGTGTAACATAAATTTGGTATATTACTCCAAAATTGCAGCAATTTTCGGAAAAAGTTCTCAGAACGATAATAAGAAAAATGACAATTTTTAGCGATATAATTGCATTACCATCCGTATCTGTAATGTTTTTCGTGTATAATTTAGTAAGTATTTTCCGCGCTTTACTGATATAAATCGAAATTATTCATTTACCTGTTTCATTATACAGGTTCAAAATCGGCCGGTAATGGATGATGATGTTGCTGTTGAATATTTAGAAAAATTACAACGTGTGAAGGTTAATAAAAAATTTTTTTCTATTTATATGATCAATTTTCTAATTACAAGTTTACCTAAATCGAGAAATTTTACGTAAATTTAGGGTGCTTTTGATCACGTCTTTTATGTTGAATTATGGATTGCCGCTTTAACTGGATTAGCAGAAGAATATGGTGATTATTCGGGTTCAGGAGGTCATGCTCTTTTATGGAAAAGTTTTGTGCTTGTCAAGGTAATTATGCTAAATGATATTTGTTTTTTTTTTTTTTAATTAAATTAAATATTAATCTAATAAATTCATGTCAGCTTCCTGCATTAATCGAAAAGTTGGAAGCAAGAAAATTATCAAAACTTGGTGAAAATGAAGAAATTAAGGTATATTCTTTAATTTGATATTCGAAATCTAATAAATATTATTAATATTAATTTTGCTTTCGGTAGTATGGTCGTCATGAATGTGTGATTAATCAATTGTTTGGGTTTCGAGGATTGTTTAGTGCATGTAATCAGCAATCGGAAGGAATAATCGAAGATATTAATATTTTTCAGTGAGCACTATATTCATATTGCATATGTCAATTTTGTTGTACGATTCATTCACCTTGGTTATCAAACAACAATTATATAGGGTTGCTGATATATCAGCTGATATTTTAAAAGCATGCATTAAAAGAAATCTTTTAAGACGAGAGTTTGTATTACGATTATTGGAACTCGAATATAGTGGATCAGATTCTATGGTATTTCATTTATTATATTTTTGAAAAAATTATTATTAATGTAAATAACAGTAATATATATTATTAGGAAACTGATTCTTATGCTGGTAATATCCTAGATGATCCTAATAATGATATGATAGAAAGTTTTGTGTCTATGATTACTACACGTCTTTCGGATCAGGAGTCAAGAATTGAAACAATATTAAGGGTAACTCATATTATACTCACTATCAATAAATTTTTGAAACATATTTACATTTAAAACTTATTAAGGTAATAACGGAGTGGAGTAATAATCGAAAATTACAACTTTTGTCTACATTGTGTCGTCTTCTTAACGAAAATTCGGTTCTTCTTGATATTATTCTTCTGTATCATCATCCTTCTGCAATTTTGCAACCTTTGGAACAATTATGTAATACATGGGAAAAACCTAATGATGATGATGATTTGGGTAATATTTTCATCTTATTGTATAAACACTCAGATTAGAAATATAAAAGTATAAAAATACATAATATATGATAATCTTATGGCAGAATCTTATCTCAAGGATTGCGAAAATTTTGGCACAATATTTTTATTCTTTATCAATATAATTGATAGATATGAGGTAAACATCACATATGTATTATAATTTATTTTGACATCTTTATCAACTCTGTAATTCCCTTTTCAAAAGTTATATAAGAATCTTAAAGATGTACTATGTGATGAAAAAGGTTTTTGCCATACGTGGATTCTTCAATCATCAGTTGCGTATGAAACGAGGTCCATTACTACTGAAAAGGCTTATATGGTTGAGAATTGGGTTGATGCAATATCCTCAATTGAAGATATTCCTAATGATCTTATAATGTATATTATTTGTTTTAACAATGAAGATTTTTTTTATATTAAATTATATGACTTTACTAAGTACTACCTGATTTTCTATATAGGGCGACCAATCCCCGAATTTTAATCGAATTAGCACCCACAATATTCAAGCGAGCACTCTTAGGAATCGACAAAAATTTTGAAAGTGCCAGATCTGTTACACTTGAAACATTGTTGACAAATTTTGAATTTTTTTTGAAACCTCATTCATCATATGCATTGGTTGGAGCCATTCAATGGCTATGTGATGATGTTTTCTTTAAAGGGTAAAGATTATATGTTTAATATTGGTATATTGTATTGTATTACTTTTGCTTATTACTCATATAATTTAACAGCCAGAACACGATATCATCAAAAGTCCTTAAATTTTTGATATCATCAAAGGATTTCCCTGTTTCAGTTACACGATTAGTAACAAATAAAGTGTTGAATATTTTAGGTAATTCATCAGGTAGTTTACCATCAATAGAAGATACTGAGACAGACATTAGACTAAAACTTGCTACTGCAAGTAATGAACCAGGTATTTCTGCAAATAAATAAAAAATTTTCAACATATATTCTCGATGGCTAACATATTCCTAAAATGTGAACCCAGTATTATCATCCTCAAAACATCCATCCGAAACACTTTTCTCACGCTTTGATATAATGTTTAAATCTATTGTCTGTGGTGGACGCAAGCGACAAACTACTCCTAACAATATGAATATTGAATATGATATTGAATCTCCTCAGATAGACTTAAACATATCCTGGTGGGGACCACACCATTTAGATATTAGTTTGTTTCGATCATGTCTAGAAATTCATGGACCAAAAATCTTTGTGGATTTGATTGTTAAGGTTGCTTTTGCATTTTTTATATTCCATGAAAAGTTTCTGTTATCTAATCATGGATTCAAATTTATTAGGATATACTTACTATTAGCAAAAAAGGAATTGGCCATCGAGCAGGTAATTTTTTTACTTTTTGAACTTTTTTTGTTTTAATATATTATAATTAGTTTGTGTTCTTTAATATAATTATTAGCCGAACTTGGTGCCTCATTAATTACAATCCCTTTATGCTATACGTGGAATGCATATATTCACCCAAATAATCTCATTTACATCCTATTTTCGGATGTACTTGTTCGTGCACTTGACAAAAATGTCACTTTATATGTACAAGGTCAAGCTTTAGGAATAATGGCTTTACTAGTATTAATTATTTGGAAAACTCAATCTAATATATCCACTAAAATTGGTGGAAAGAGTATTTATGAAATGTTGATAACATATATATTACCAAAATTTCAAAATCAAAAAAATTATAGTGAAAATGATTTAAATCAACATAAAGTAACAAAAGAAACTTGGAGTACACTTATGTATGGACCTACGAGAGGGTTTATTGATAGTTTGATCTCTTATAATGATCTTATTGAAGAAGTACCACAATTGGCCGTGTTCAAAAGTTAAGTCACGAGAACTAAAATTATTAGAGTAATATTCAGGTTCATCTTTATAATTTTAATTAACAACACATAAGAGAATATATAAATTATTAGTCATTTGTATTTTATAATTTTTATGATACATATATAGATGATATAAAATTGTAAATAAATGCAAGCTTTTTGAATATAAAATTGCAAAACTCATACTAAGATTTTGAGATACAGTAACTTTTTTAAAATTAGTACCGTATATCTAGTTTAAACCATTTATTGATTCTTTAACATAAGTTAGTATGATATAACTAAACAGTTTGACATATTACTCAAAAACTTTATAAATATAAAGATATTAAAGATAAAAATATATCTGATATACTTGGATTAAATAATGAAAAAGATAATATAGATAATGATTTGAATGATGATTATTTTGTTTTTTTTTTAACCTCCACTAGTGGGATGAATAAATAATAAATTAAGTGATAAATAAGATAATAAATCAGATAATAAATCAAATAATAAATCAGATAATAAATGGGATAATGAATTAGATTAATGATTTTAGATGATGAATTAGATAGATAAATTAGATGATGAATTTGATGATAAATTAGATGATAAACTAGATGATAAATTATATGATAAATGAATAATATATTAGATAATAATTTAGATAACAATAAAACAGAAGCAGATAATTTAAATGAAAAAAGGTTTGACATATTAATAGATAAAATTTCTAAAAATGATGATTTTTTAGAAAACTATTTTGTTAAAAAACAAAAACTCAATATTAAATTACTAAAATAATATTAGTATTAATATATATTAAATATAGATAAAATATTAAAATTAAAAATTTAAAATTCAAAAAATAAAGAATTTGAAAAAAAATTTGAAAATTAAAAATCATAAAAAAAAATTATTAAAATTTATATTTTTAAAGATATTAAATATTAAATTTATCTTTATTAATATAAATATTTTTTATTTAAGTTATATACATAGAATTGACAGATTAGTAAAAATTTATATATAAGCAAAATCTGATTAAGATTTATATTTAGATAAAATCTTATTAAGAATTATATATGAAGGCAAAATCTGATTAAGAATTTATATATACATAGACAAAATTTGATTAAGAATTTATATATAAGTAAAATTTGATTATGTAGAAATTAATATATATTATTTTTATTAAAATATATTATAAATAATAAAGATATATATTATTATGAATTTTAAAATTAAATATAAGGTCTGGTGATCTTAGTGTAGTGGTTAGGTTGTCAGACCGCTATGTAAGAGGTCTGGGGTTCAAATCCCACTGTCGACAAATTTGAATAATTACTTAGATCTTTGTATTCAACTTACGGTAAACCCTATCTATTTCTGGGGTTGTAACTCTGTAAATCGTGTTGTACTAATATCAATCGGGTATTGGAAGTGTAATAGAAAAGTCAGGTCTGATGTAACATTACATGAATAAATCTTGATAGGATCTACAAGCAGAGGACCTGCATGGTAGAAATCCTAAGTTAGATAATATAGTATAGATTTTAACAGTCACGCCAGCTTGATGCTTGATCTGGAGGAAGTCTAGGAATGAAGAATGCAGACTGAGTGGGTGCGAGTAAGTCTATAATGTAACAGAAAAGTTAAGCATAATATAATGTTACACGAATAGCAACACCAACTTGGCTTGGTAGCTAACTGGATTTGGGAAGATCTATCTCATGAAACATTCGGAAGAACTAGACCAATCTGGTGGAGAGCTACGGAAGGAACTGAGTTTATATGAACACCGATAAGGGTATATACTAGCTTAATTGGGATATAGTATAGCATAGTTAGAGTCATCTGCAAGCCCTCACTGGAATAGGACGCAGGTAGGTACTTTGTGATAGGGCCTAGTCCTATGAAGTCAATTTGAGGCACAAGTTGGTCTGAGTAGTCCTCAAATGAGGCAGCACAAGATTAACGTAGATAAATAAATATTAGGTTAAAAATAGAGTTTTACTGTGATGCCAGAGGGTTTAAATAGAGTATTTACAGGCAGATACTAGGTATAGCAATTGGTAGGTAACCTATATGATGGAACTTATAAATAGACAATGACTAAAGTTGTACGTGTAGCCAATTGTATCCTCACTAACAAATGTAACTTAAAAATAATACTTAATAAAAATCTGCGAACAGCTTGTTGAAAAAATAAAATAAAAAAAAAAAAAAAAAAAAAAAAAAAATTCTATATTTATATATGATAAATATATAGTATTTAATATATTTTACTTAAATTTTAAAAATAAAATAATAAAGAAAATATATTTATAATTTATTATAAACTACTATATCTAAATATATATTAATAGTAAATTTATTTAATAGATATAATAATAGGATTTGTATTACTTTACTAATAATTATTTCATCAACAACTCATTTAGCTAATATTATTCCAAGTAATAATTTACTAAAAATATATACCTGAAACTAATAAAACTCTAACTTTAAACCTATGTGATATTAGTTAAATAAACTTTCAGTAAAATGACTATTAGTGAAGTAAATAACACTATAATAATAAATTAATAATAGTTTAAATTATTTAACTTAAATTAAAATTAAATTTTAAATATAAAATTAATATTTAATATTAACTTTAACAAAGTTTCAAATCAAGTTCAAGTCAGGTTAGATTTGAATTAAGTTGAAGCTTATAAGCAGATATTTATATAATTAGTTAATTTTAGTAGATTTACTTATGATTGTCTGTAATAATTAACTAATCAAAATACATAATTTTATAATACTATAGTTGCTAGAAAACAAAACAAACTTCAAATAAAGAGGTTTACAAACTAATAAATATATACAAAAGAATGAATTACTTATATTTAGAGAATAGATAGATATTGTAAAGTAGATAAATATAATATTTATTACTAATAAACCCAAACTCATTAAAAAATCTACATACAAGATCTACATACATACAATATATAAACTACAACTATTAATATACAGTTAACAAGCCTAAATACATTATAAGAACTAATCAAATTTAAATATTAAGCCTGAATTTTCCACTACTAAGAGCTTGTATCTACTCAAATTAAACAGTTAAAAGCAAAACTTTGTCTAAATCTAATATAATAAAATAGCTTTAGACAAAAATATTATCAGTTACTTTCATTCTATAATATAGTCTAATAAACAGTAAGTATATATTGTCTTCTAAGTAAAGTCAGTCAAATTACAGATTATTTTGAGATTATTTTTTTCAGTAAGTATTGACATTTGTTTAAAACAAAAAATAGCCTTTGTAACAATTTTTTATTGGTAAAATATTACAATCTCAAAAAGTACTCTAAAGTATATAAATAAGTTACCTGGTGTTACTATTGTAACTGCGCTCCATTTAAACATTTACTCTATAATTAATTTTTTTTTACTTTTATCTCTATATTTATCTACTGATATACTTACCTTCATTTCCATTAATAGATTAGTCCCCTATATAGTTATTATTATTCTTCATTGTCTTTATTTGTATAAGATCTATTATAATACTGATAGATCATCTTTTAGTTGTTAGCTTAATTTAATGTTCAATAATCCATAGCTTGTATTTCTAAATTAGTTTCAGGTTATAGTTTTCGTGTTGTTTAGATCTTTAGCCTATGTGTTAGTATTGTTGAAAGATTGATAGTGCAAGGTGGAATGTTTCTTGTATCATAGTTATTAAAAAGGAAATCTATTCTAATGTAAAGCATTGCTACGCCAAACCCATCATGTATATAACCCCCCCCCCCCGAGACTCTTATCTGTTCCTTTAGGAATTATCAAGTATTATTAAGTATTATCTTTATAATTCTTCCTTTATAATAAAGCCTTTCTTTGTGATCCTTTATTTATATCGTACTGAGACTGTTGATTAGTTCCTTTCTCGCTTCTTTAATTCTTATCTTGATACCTTGCTAAGTGCCCGTATCCCTCTACTATCTTCACTTCATATCTACTATCTATTCTACTTTTGCGCAACTATATCTTTCTACCTATATACTTACTCTGCTAGCCACATCTATTTGCTACGTGCTTATATCTACCTTTTACTTATCTATACACGTGTTCCACTTTATTTATCCTCTTTTTATCAGTTTACTATCCTGACTAAACTTGGCCCAATTATTATTTGCTCTCCCACGATAGTAACACCGGACAATTGATTTACATCAGCCAATCATACGAAAGTCTGACCATGAGGTTGAAGCACTAACCCGAAAGTTATTCAACCCGACCCGTTCGGAGCACTATATATATCTATAATGATACAATTAATTAACTGTGATAACTTTACTATGGACTAATTATTTTTTTCGAAATCTTTTGTATCTTAATTGAATATTTATACTGTATGTTTCAATTATAATAAATAACCTTTGTAATTATAATTAATAAAAAAAAAAAAAAAAAGGTATAATAATCAACATTAGTTCTTAGAGTATATTTTTTTTCGTTTTTTTTTTCAACTATCCCATGTTGAAAATACTTGCACAAAATATTTAATTCAGGCATCTCTAAATGCGTCCCTTGGAACCATACAAAAAATTATGCATATAAATTTATAGGTAACTAATTATAAATAGTGTCACGGGGAGTTTTGACACGGGATAGCAATTATTACCATATTTAGTAAAATTGTAAATAGTGTAAAGATAGTCAAACCGGTAATAATTGTTAATCACGTAACATCTGTAAAAACCGTCAAGAATGTAAAGACGGAAAATACGGTAAAATTGGTTTATCGTGTAAAAGATGGGAAATAAGGGAAATAAGTAAATAGTGGTAATTATGTAACGAACCAAAAGTTATAAAAGACCTTTGGTTTTGCTCTTGTTAACAACAACCCTCTTTAGAGAATTGTTCGAAATTTTCTAAAGTTTTGAGAACGTAAATGCCTTTACCACCTCTTTTTAATTCCTGTTGTTCGATATTCCACTCTGTAAATGGCCCATTTTCCCATATTGCTGAATATATTTTAGAAAATCCACCTTTAGCTATGAATTTAATATTTGTAAAATTTTCATAAGGAATATATTCGAATATTTGTGATGGAGATATAGCACTAAGTTGATATGATTGGATCAATTTGTCAGCCTTACTATTGCCTGAAGACCATTTGTTGAACTGGTTTTTTAAATAATTACGGATACAGCATTCACAATAAAGAATAGCAATAACTTTATTATTACAATATTTACATAGTCTTTTTTCACCAATATTTTCCGATACATTTTGTATATCGCTTATTTTTGATAGGTCATCTATCAAATAAATTTTTTCATCTATATTTAGAAATGAGTCGTTATAAACTAAATTACAAAGAGCTTTAAAGAATTGAGGGCCTGAAAGTTTGGGAAATACTCTCGAATTTACTATGGCTCTTTGTCGACGATCAGATATAACATCAATCCGAAGGTTAGATTGATTCATTTTTTACAAGATTTGATAATTTTTTACCACATTATTAATAACAGTATTTATATATATTTTTTTTTCAAATGATTTTAATATTATAATGATACTGATATTATTATTTATATTTAAGTCTGCAAAAAACATCTTATTTAAGATAAATTTTAGGTTTGAGAATATTCTTTATTAAATAACGATATGATAAAACCGTATAATGTAACATTAAATTTTTATATACAAGGGCTTCGCGTGTAACGCATATGAATGTCGTCACTGTTTTAAAACGTTTTAAATGTATCTATTGAAGTTTCCTTTTTGATGAAAGCTTAAGGAGATAAAAGTCAATTTTCAGAATATACAGTAATGCAATTATGTTAGTTGACAAGGTAAATTTTTGAATTAAAGACACAATTTAGATAATTGTGGACTACCCAGCCCTTCTCATGAAAATACGCAGTTTATATAAACATTTTTTTTGTTAGTTATTCACATAATGGCATTTATACTGCCTATATCTGTATATCCGATACATACTAGAGATAAAACTTAAATTTTTATTAGGAATTAGTATTACACAAGTCATTTATCCATATAATTTCTTTAACGTAATAAAAGTTTGATTTCTTCAAAATAACTTCAAAAATCTGAAAATATTTCCAGGTATATAAATTCTATCAATGAATTGGAAATCACAAGTCAAGAGCAATTGACTTGAATATTACATATCAAATTCTTTCTCTTTATATTAATTATAGGTATAACCAGTTTTTTGAATAGTTAAACGTTCAAATTGTTCTCAGTTTACAGGATTAAATTCTTACTAACATCTTTAATTGAAAGTAAATCTCGTTAATTTAAATAGTAAAATAATCGCGTTGTCTCAATTTTAAACACAAGACATAATTTGGATAAAAATAGATATTATAGTTTCATATAACTTGAAATAATTAAAGGGTTTAATTTGAAAACTCGATAATAAGTAATTTTTTTTATGAACGTAAACTCAACGCTGGTTATGTTAAAAATTTATACCTCCTCCAAATATATCTGCAATTATGCAATATTTACTTAAATAATTCTAAGTACTTTCTTAATTTGTATAATTTTTTGATTCCACCTAATTATATAATACTGTCAGGCGTTTTGACGTTGCCAAAAATTGTGAAAGAAATATTCTTTGTTATCATTCTAAGTTAATTTAGATCTCCGAAAATATTCAAATTAAAGTTTATCATATGTTTTATCAAGGTTACATAAGATTGTGTCATGCAATTATTGTAACCAATGATCATCCAACTCCAAATTTTGTACTTCCAAAAAGTTAATAATGACTTAATTTAAAATATTCGATATGAATGTATGCACGGGAAGACCCTTCATTTTTTTTTTGACGTACGCATGTACAACGCACAGCAAACAATCCATAAAAATCTGCTGTCTAAGGATCCGTTCATATGCGCCATTTCTCTATTATCATTATGCAAGCAAGTTTCATATTAATTATATCATAAAATGCAGTATGACATTAACTTTTTCATTAACCCGAAGAATATGATAACTTTCCGGGGTTAAATACAAATTATTATACTAAATTAGTATTTATTTAGCATAACGAACTTTATTATGGTTGGCAAATTTTTTATTTTTTATTTTTTTTTTGGAGAATATATCTTTAGCCTAAAAAAGTTTACAATTTATAATTATTCTATTCAGAACAATCTATTTTATAATCACAAAGACTGATACAATTATAGGTTCGGGACTATCTAATCTATACAAAATAATCCAATATAATCAAAAAAATCAAACTAATTTATTACCCAAACTTGGAAGGCTTGAAAGAGACGGTCCGAGTTAGGGTTACTGAGATAAGTTTATGAATATTATGGTTGGGTCTTTGGATTCACTATAAAGTCTATCTTATCACGTGAACAAGATATTTATAGGAAATTTCTACGGGTACAGCAACACGTGACTTATCGCCATTATCAGCACAGTGTTACCGGCGGAAATATCAACCAACAAACAACAACAAAATTATCCGATTCTGTCGGTCCGGAATCAGGTTTCTTGCGTAACGTAAAGAAATATCTAAGCGGTTAAGGCTCTCTCGGCTGAGGCGTACGATTTGGTCGAGTAAGA
>CAJVPM010001175.1:0-12955 GCA_910592325.1 Scutellospora calospora | reverse complement strand
GAAATTTATGAAATTAATAAAAGTTAGCTGATGGCATTTGTATAAAGTAAAAAAAAAAAAAAAAAAAAAAAAAAAATCTAATTCTTCAAGATATTAAATTTTAAAAATATTTTTTTTTGGTTTAGCTTCTTCTTTTGCTATAAAAGTTCTTATATATTTCTTAAATTCAACTTTTTATTGCTTTGTAAGTCTAGTCTTTAATCTAATATTAGTTTAATATTACTTAGATCTGCTTATTTATATTTATAAGATATTGCTATAGTTATATTAACAAATATTTTAAATAGGATAGTTATTAACTTATTTCTCTAAATTAGTACTACTTTTATATTGTTTATTGTTATATCTTGTACTTTTAGAGCTAGATTAGATAATAAACCTTCCTTTATAAATTTGTTTGCTTTGTTATTCTAATAATTTATACTGTAATCTTTGATTTTAATCAGCTCTAAATCAATATTTTAGTTTTACAACAATTTATAATTTGATTAATTAAGTTACAATTTTTAATTTTGAAGATATTTTTTATACTTATTTAGTTTTTAAAACTTTGAATTCTTTCTATTACTACTTTACTAAATAAATTTTTATTTTGTTTTAGAAAAGACTATTTCAAGGCTGTTCAAATTATACTTTGTTTAATACAAGTTGAAAAAGGTCAGTTAACTATTCTACTTTTAAAACTAATATAATTTTTACTAATCTTGTTACTAGCTATAACTTATTCTATATTTATTTTTTTTCTTTTTCTATTTTCTTCATACTCTGCGACTAGTAATCTATCTTGTATAAGTATTTAATTCTTTTTTTCTTTTTAACTTTTTTACAATATTAGTTAGTTTATTTTGTATCTTTCTATTTCTAATTTCTTTTTGAATTATCTCTTCTTCTATACTAATAACTCTTATTTTTATTTTTTTCTTAAATTTTTTTTCTTTTTCATATATAAACTTCTTAGATTCTGTATAAACTAATAGTAATATTTTAATAGATATCATATTTTTTTTATTAAATATTTTTTCTAGCATCTGATATTATATCTTTTGCTTTTGTTTTACTATATAGCTTGTATTATTATATCTTCTATATATGCATTTTTTATATCTTTTATCTAATATATTTTTCTTATTATTATTTATTTCAATTTGTTAATACTTAGTTATAAAATACTTATATTCTTTTTTTATAACTTTGCTAATTTTAAAATCTTTTTCTTTTTCAAAAATAATCTACTTTTTTTTCTTTCTATTAATAGATATTTTGAGCTTGTTATATCTTAATATATTTTGATTTAGCTCTGTTATATAATATTCTTTCTTTAGAATCTTTAATATAATACAATCTAAAACTCTTTCTTCTATATACTTAAACTATTATAGCTTATAACTTCTTTTTTTGTAATTTCTAAAATATCTTATTTGCTACTATATTAGAAATTTATTACTCTTTCTTATTACTAGCTATTCAAGTATAAAAATACTCATATTATTATTTTTTCTATATTTGATAACTTCTTTTTCTTTTTTTTATTATTAAGGTAGCTTCTTTTGTTGATTAAATTTTATTAATTTGTTATTACAAAGCTACTACAAGAGTAGTCTTCTAAGGTTTTATAGTTATATGATAAGTATACAACAAGTTATATATACAACTTTAGTTATTATCTAATTTAAATAGTTTGCTATACAGATGATTAACTATCTGTTAGTTCTACACTATACTATTATACCTGCAACTTATCTGTAGATTATTTGTTTAAATACTCTGATCTTAACTCTTTTCCTTATTCCAAACTAATATTACTATATTTGATTACTTAAGCTAGCTGACTTGTCTATAGATCTATTTACTATATAACTTAGATTTTCTTAGGATATATATAGCCTAACATATTGTAAACATGCAGAGCTCTAGTTAATTTTAAAAATATACCTACTAGAGCAGTCTGTGCTTATTTTATGAATTCATCTAGCTTAGACTCTTGTAATATTCATATGACCCTAGTTTCTATTATAGCTTTCTACTAGTATCTGTATTCTTCTTCTTAGAATATTTTATAAGACAGATCTTCTCAAATTTAGTTAGCTACTAAGCTAAGTTAGTATTGCTGATCTTTTCTATAGAACAGACTTATTTATATCTATCTCAATTTACACTTTTTTAATGATATTTCTTATTAGATCAAGTATTAGCTGATATAACTGTTAAAAGCTATATTACTTCACTAACTCAGGGTTTTACTATACAGATCTCTGTTCATAGATACTATCAAAATTTATTCATATAATATTATATTACGTTATATTTCTAATGTTTAATCAACTTAGTATAACTCAATTTACAGAGTTATAATCTTAGAAACAAATAGGGTTTACTATAAGTTAGATATAAAGATCTGGGTAATTATTTAAATTTGTCAACAGTAAGATTTAAACTTCAGATCTCTTGCATAGCAGTCCAGTAATCTAACTACTATACTAAAATCACTAGATCTATAGCTTCCTTTTCTTCTAGCAAACTTGAGATATTTTTATATAGATATATTATAGTATATCTATTTAATTATATAATTTTTTTTTATTTTTTTATTTTTTTTACTTTATATAAATAATAATAGCTAACTTTATTAATTTCTTAATTATAGAATATAATATATATTATGAGAATATAACTAGTCACATATACAATTTTAAGTTGTTTAATTTAAGTAGTCTACTTGAAAGTTCTACACTATCTACTATATCTAAAATCTTTTAGAAAATTTCCTATTTAAACTCTCTGGTCCTATCTCACTTATCACAATTATTACTCTTTAGATTGTTCTATATCCTATACTACTTTATATTAGAAGATATACAAGCTAATATATATTATAAACTTTACTATTATAGGCCTAGATTTTATCTATATAAATACTCTATTCAATATCCTTTAACAGATAGATATTACAATACTCAACTATGCTATACTATATTCTAATCTAGCTTGCATATACTCTTATTTAATATTTGTATAAACTCAGTTCTAGCTATAGCTCTCTACTAGGTTAAACTTCTGTATTCTTCTGAATATTTTATGAGACAGATTCTTCTAATCTAGTTAGCTGCCAAGCCAAGTTAGTATTGTTATAACATCTAATATCACAGATTTATTCATACCTACTTGATCTACATCTTCATACTTAGAAATCTTTATCAGATCAAGTATTAACTAGTATGACTATTGAAATCTATACTACTTCATCTAACTTAGGATTTCTACTATGCAGATCTTTTGCCTATAGATCTTATCTTAATTTATTCATGTAATACAACTCCAATATTCTGTTATACTTCTAATATCCAATTAATATTGATATAATATAATTTACAGGATTACAACTCTCAGAAACAAACAGAGTTTACTATAAGTTAGATAAAAGATTAAAGAAATTATTCAAATTGTCGACAGTAGGATTTGAATTTCAAACCTATTACATAGTAGTCTAACAATCTATTCACTAAACTAGATCACCAGATCTTTAATTATATAATATAAAAATCAAAAACTAGTATTTTTAAATTTGGATCTAGTTTGAATAGATTTGAGTTTCATATATTTGCTATATACTCTCTCTTTATCAATCACTCTGATCAATTTTAAAACAGAAAGAAAACTGAAGAAAACATAAAATTTCTACTAAGAACAAGCAGAAAAACTACTAAGTAAAAGAAAGCAAAAAAGAAAAATATATATAACAAAACAGAAAAACAGAAAAAAAGTCTAAAGAAACTAGAAATATAAAAGAAGTTTCAATTTTAGAACTAATAACAAAAATTTTTTTTAGAATTTTAGAAAATTAAACAAACCCTAAAACATAGATCACCTGATATAGTATAAACATATATAAATTAAAGTAAACAGAATATGATATAGGAATATCTATATATTATATACTAAATATTAGAAATAATATATGCAAAACTAAAACTAGATAGCTTATAGGTAATTAGAAAAAGTTACTGAAAATTATTAAAAAAAGACAAGATCACTTAAAAGAATAGAATATAGAGTTTAAAAGTATATAGAATAGAAAAAAGCAATAAGACTAGTAGAGATAGTAATAAAAGAATATAATAAAGAAATAATAGCTAAAGGAAGCAATACAATAATGAGTCTAAAAGATTATATAGATAAAATAATTACGAAGATTTTAGAAGTAGAAAGCAATATAGTAACAGTAGTAAGAGAATAGAGAAAAGTAATAAAGAAAGTAGCAATAACAGAAGGAATTGATAGAGTTAAAATAGTACTATATAAATAACTCAAGATACATTAGTAAGAAGAGATAAACTAATAGTGCTCAAGATTAAGAGTAAATCAGATATAGATATAATGGATCAAACAAATTCTTTAAAGATAGTTAATAGTATAGAAGAAGTACAAACTTTAATAGAAAGACAACTTCTAGTAAATGAAAGAAGTAAAGAAGATTATAGCTTAATAGAAAATATTAAAAAAACTCAAGATAAAGAAATCTTTAAAAAATTTAAATCTTTAATTGGATACTACAGAAGAATTAGAAGAGGATCTAATACTAGCTAAGTTTGACTTTTCTCTTGAAAAAAGTATCTAGACACTAAGTAAAGATAGGTATGAAAGAAAAAAGATTATAAGAATGAAAGTAGTAGCTATAAAAATACTTAGAAATAATACAAGTTATAGAAAAAAGTTTTTAAAGTAGTCAATTAGAAGAAATGTTTATCTCAAAAAAATATTTGAAAAATTTGAGCAAAGTAATTTGTGATATACTTTAATCATTGACTACAAGAAAGACTATAAAGAAGCTAAGAAGAAATTAGAAAACAAAAAAGAAGAGTATGAGCAAGCTAAACTAATTCGTAAAGATAATATAGAAAAAAATAAGACTGCTTAATCCTTAGATAGCTAAGATATAGAAATTGCTATCACAGATATAAAGAAAAAAAGAGAAAAATAGATGAAAGCAGAGCTAGAAGAAGTTCTAATAAAAAAAAAAAAAGAAAATTATAATTACCTCAGATCAACAAGAAGATACAAATAAAAAAAATGTTAAAATCTAGCAAGATTATATTAACTTAAATGAAAACAGAAAAAAAACATGATAATAGTTTAGAATTTATCAAACTAAGCTAAAAGAACTCAAGTTTTTGTGATAGTTCAGTTCATAAAAAGAGTAGAATATATAGAGATAATCAAAAAAATATATGATAAAATGCAAGCAGAGATTGAATTTAAAATAGGCACTTTTGACAAAAAGAAAAAAACAAAACTTGGTATTTGCCTTTTGCAAACCAGATATTAGTAAAAATAATAGCAAGTACTAACAATTTTGAATTACTTCGTACAAGAAACAAATTTAGTAAAAGATTCCTAGACCTACAAGAGATTATAAACAAAGTACTACTCTAGAGACAAGTTAAAAAATCTGAAGCCAAGGTACTACATATTTTCCAAAATGCCAATAACAATAATATGAGTAGTACAACAATATATTTTGAAAATTAAGAAGATATAATAAATATCTCTAAGTTTCGATATACTACTATAATAATAAGCTAAGATAAGCAAACACAATAGACCAAAAAGTAGAATTACTGAAAAACTAAAGATTTAAAGACTATAAAGAAAATGAAGTAGTTACAAAAAGAAATAAAAAAAGCTTAGTGAAGAAAAAGAAGTTTAAACAAGAACAAGAAAGTGAATGCTCAAAATACATTCAATAAAGAGTACAAAAAAGAGAAAGTTACTCACAAGAAGCCTTGATTAGTTTAGCTTTAAACAAATATAGAGAAAATTAGAATAGGCATAAAAAAGCTCAGACTTCATCAAATGATAATGAAGAAGAAAAGCTTAAAATGAAAAAGAAAAGTAGCTTCTAAAAGAAAATAAAAAGTAACAAAAGAGAAGAATTAAATAGGCAAAATCATCATAAAAATTATAACAGATTCTTAGATTATATAGTTCAATTAATACAAAATTTGGAAGAAAAAATCAAAGATTTGAAGATAAAGTACTCAAATTGCTTCTAATTTTTACACTAGTTGAATTAAAAGAAGCTTTGTATATACAAGAAGGAAAATTTATATAGCAAAATAAGACAAAGCAAGAGACAAAACATATAGAAAAAAGTTTGAGAATAAATATAAAAAATATAAATACACAAGAGGTTAGGAAAAATATCCAAATAGTAGCTTATAATATAAATAAATTAAAAGGTAATAGATACAAACTAGAAATACTAATAAACAAATTTATAAAAGAAAATTATGATATAGTTAGAATAATAGAAATGAATATTTCTAAAAAAGAGGACTACTATATAAAGAGTCATCAAGAAAATATAGATAGCTTTTAGACTAACATAGAAAAGGACAAAAGAAAAAGCTCAGAAATAGATATAATAGTTAGTAAAAAATAAACAAATCATATAAGGCAAATTAGAAAACATAGTGGCTACTTGCTAGAGTTATACTTTTTCTTTAAACAACTAGAACTAGTTGTTTTTATAGTTTATATAGCATCAAATAGTTAATTAAGAAGAAAAAAAGTGCAAAGAATAATAATAAAAGAAATAGCTCAGAAAAGGCCAAATATGTATTTTATTATAATAAGTAACTTTAATTATATTATATAGCCAAATATAGATAGAAGTAATAAAACTAATAGCAATTACAAAAAACTATTACTAAATAGCTAGATAGTAAAACAGAACTTTATTGATATATTTAGAGAAATATCTGAGTAAAAAAGAATTTTCATAGAGCAATAGAAAGGACTATACAAGAATAGATCAGATCTGAATCTCAAAAAGTCTAATTTTCAATCTTAAAGAAGTTCTAATTGAAGAAATAGCCTAAGAGACAGGTAGTAATTATAAACTAGTAGTAGCAAAAATACTACTAGATTATCTAGACTTTAGAGATAGTTTGGTACAAACTAAAAGAAAAAATATTAAAAAGATAATTTTCTTATATGATAAGGCAATAAAAGAAAATTAAAACAATTACAAAATTAAGCTATAGTATCTACTCAAGAAGAAATTAAACAAAAAGCTATGAGTAGATAAATTTCTTGAAGAGATCAACAAAGAATCTATAAATAGTATAGATTTGAACAAAGAGTGGGACATTATAAGTAGCAGTATAAAACAAGTAGCAAAAGATAAAATCTCTTGCAAAAAGATACTAAACTCAAGATACAATAAAGCTTCAAAAAAGATTTGCTTAGAATTGCAAAATGCAATAAATATAGTAAGGAAAATAGTAAAAGAATGCAAAAAAAAAATAGAAACAAATAAAACAGAAGATGAGCAATTAGAAATTAAGTAAAAGACAGAAGAGAGAAATAAGAAAACAGAGTCAAGTATAGTAATATTAGAGACTCTGTAGAGTGAGCAACTGCAAAAAGAGCTCTCTAGATAGTACTTAATATTAAAAGGCAAATTAGTAGCAGAAAATAGTATAGCTAGCAGACTAGAAATGAATAAGTATATAGATCAAAGATACAAAATAATAAGAGACAACTAAAGAAGAATAATTAATAGTCTACTAGAAAAGCCTTTTAAAAAAGTTGTAATTGACAAATTACTTATAGATAAGAGAGAGATTAAAGAATTCTTTAACAAACCAAAAGAAGTTCTCAAAAGAACAGTTAACTATTTCTAAAAACAGTTTAAAGAAAGAAGTTTTTAGTAAGAAAATCTTTTGAATAGCTAGAAAGAAGTTAATATGCTACTAACAAAAATTAAAAAAAGCTACTATAAAGATCTAAATAGTAGAATAATGAAAAAAAAGTAGGATTTGATACTTCAAAAGCTTAAAACTAATATAGTACTAAGTATATCAGGTATTAGATATATTCTAATTAAATAAGCTAGTACAAAAATACAGATAGCTTTTAGAAACTTTGCTAGTTTGTATTTAAGAACAGGCAGAATTCTACTCAAGTAGAAAATTAGTTAGACATATCCTATACCTAAAGATATAAATTAGTAATTTAATTTGAATAATATAAAACTAATAATACTTCTAGAAATATTTCAAAAGTGTATTACTAAAGTATATACAACTAGATTAAAAAGAATATTAAGAGAAAACAATATTCTTGAAGAGCAAAACTTCATAGGGTTATTAGAAAGTTTGACAAAAAGCCTAATTCATATCTTGAATATGATAATAGAAAAAGCTAGAGAGAAAAATAAAGAGCTTTGGATATTATTACAAGATATGAAAAAATCTTTTGACTCTGTAAGTCTAAAATCCTTAAAATTAGTATTTCAAAGAATAAGGCTACTAATGATAGGATAGAATTTTATACTAGATTTGTTTGATAAGAAACAAACTAAAATAATTACTATATTAGGTCTTATTAAATCAATAATAGCAGGAGACAGAATAGAACAAGAAGAAGTAATCTTACCTCTCATTTGAAATATCCTTTGCTAACAATAATTAAGAAAATATTTCGTTCAAATATAAAATAGAGGTCTTCTGAAAGAAAAATCTTTAAAAAGAGAAGAAAAAGACTCATAAAGTAAAACAGACCATAATAACCTTTGTAGATAATACAATATGAATAGCAAATACTAAAGAGTAGTTTGAAGAAACAATTCAAATTACAAAAGAGTTTTTTAAGCTTAATAATATTTAGATTAATCTATTCAAATCAAAGCTTATAGTAATAAATGCTAAAAGTAATATAGATCAATGCAAAATACTAGTAGAGAAACAAGAAATTTATATAACAAAAGAAAAAGAAGTAGTAAAATTTTTAGGAATCTGAATAAGACAAAAGGTTGACAAGAAACAGATAGTAGCTAAAGCTAAGCAAGTAATAAGACTCTTTGCTAATATAATTAGAAAGAAGATAGTCTCTATGAGCCAAGTACTATATATAAACAATGTTTTCCTAATACTGAAGTTAGAATATATGTTACAAAGTATCTTTTTAACTAAAGATGAATGTGAAAAGATCTAGTAACCATATATAATAGTTGCTAAGAACAAAATAGGTCTTGTAAAAACAGCTCTAAACTTTGTAATATCTCATAGTAGAATACTCAATATGTGAATACTATAAAATGTATTGAAAACCAAACAAATACTAAGTCTTATAAACAGACTAAATAAGAACTGTGAAGTCAAAAATATAACAAAAATAAGAATAAAACAGAGATAGCAAATTACTTGTTATACAAGTACTATCTAAACAGAAAAGTTAAAAGATGATAAGAGAAAATTACTTAAAAACAATTTAGCTAGTTTAGTTATTCAAGATAACTTAAATTTAGGTTTAGAAATAATAGCTAATAAGAAAGAATAGGTAGCTAAATCTAAAGAAATACTAATTAAAAGTCTAATAGAAAAGAAAACTTTTATTAGAGTAGCCAAGATACTTTATAACCTTAATATATTTTTGTTAGAGCAAATTTTAGACCTAGAAAGATCTTACTTAATAATATGATAGCAACTCAAAACTGCTAAAAAGTAATCTAAAAAAAGCAAAAAAGCTATATAGTTCAAAGAAATTAAAGAATGAGTACTAATATGCAAAGAGAAGAGAGAAGTTAAAGATGAATTTAAAACAGGTATAGAAAATACTCTATATATACAAAACTCACTTAAAGAAATTTCTTTAGACAAAAAAAGATATAAATAGGTAGTTTACAAAGATAGTTTTAGCAAAATCAGGAAGATAGGAAAAGTGCAAAAGAAAAAAAAAGACAGTATATTTTTAAAGTACTAAAAGAACAAAAAGAATATAGAGAAACAGAAAGAAATTAAAAAATACGAAGGCTGTATTAGCAACAGAGAAAAAGTATACAAAAAATATAGAGTCTAATAACCAAAAAGAAAGGTTTTAGGAGTAATCACAAAAAACTGTATAAACAAAAAAACAAAAATAATTAATTTTTTACTAAGATTAATAGCTACAAGTAGAGACTATCAGAAAGTTAAAAGAAGAGAATACTCTTTTATAGGCTTAAGAGTAGTTGAGAAATGAAAACTTGAAATTATTAAAAAACAAAACTTTAGTATAGAATTAGCAAGTATATTGAAAGAAAAGGTACAAGAGATTATGCTAGAAAAAAAAAAAGAAATAGAATTTTATATGAATAAGTCTATAAGTAAAGAGAAAGATAAAAAAAATATGGGAGTAGGATAAGTAGTAATAGATTAAGTAGAAAATAGTTTAGTTAGCTTAGAGAATTTAAAAATTGTTAACTAGCTGATATCAACTAAAGCAAAGCTAATAGGAGTTTAGATAGTTTTATTACTAGTACAATATAATATAATAGTTAGAATTCTTACAGATAGTGAATAAGCAATAGAGAGTATAATTAAAGCTTGTAAGATTAAACAATATAGCCTAACAAAAAAAAAACTCTCTCTATCGATTACTTCGACCAAATTTAGAGCAGAAGGAAAAAACAAGAAAACTCAAAATTTCTACTAAGAAAGAATGCAAAAGCTACTAATTAAAAGAGAAGAGCAGAGAAAGATACAGATATTTGTGAAAAAATAAAGAAAAAAGTCAAAGAAACCCAAGAGTATAGAAGAAGTTTCAACTCAAAAACAGATAACAGAAAATTTTTTTTTAGAAAATTTAGGGAATCAAACAAACTCTGAATTGTAGATCACTTGACGTAGTATAAACACATGCAATTAAGGTAAACAAAAACGTGTTATAGGAAAAAACATATGTTATATGCTCTATAGTAGAGATATTATATACACGACCAAAACCAGATAGTTTACTAGCAACTAGGAAAATTTACAGAGAATTTTTTAAAAAAGTCGAGATCATTTTAGATAATAGAAAATATAAAGAATAAAGTATATGGAACAGAGAAAAAGCAAAAAGATTAGCAGGAATAGTAACCAAAGAGTATAGCAAAGAAATAATTGCTGAAGGAAGCAAAGCAGTAATGAGTTTAGATGATTATATGGATAAAATGATCGCAAAAATACTAGAAGTAGAGAGTAACATAGTAACATTAGCAAGAGAATGAAGAAAGGTTATAGAGAGAGCAGCAATGACAGAAGAAATAGATAAAGTCAAATTAGTTTTAGGGCAAAGAGCTCAAGATACGACTGCAAAAAGTAATGAATTAACAATTCAAGAAAATGAGAGCAAATCAGACATAGAAATAGTAGAACAAATAGATTCAGCAAAAACAGATAACAGCATAGAAGAGCAAGTAGTAGCAACAAATCACTCTGTAATAAGTGAAAAAAGTAAGGAAATATATAGTCTAATAGAAGACATTAAAGAAATATATAACAAAGACACAGTTAGAATAAGTCAAAATCAGTACTCGGATACTGCAAAGGAATCAGAAGAGGATCTGATGCCTATAGAATCAGACTCCTCATTAGAAAAAAGCATCTGGGCACCAAGTAAAGATAGATATGAAGGAGAAGAAAATATAAGAGCAAAAGTAGCAGCTATTAATGTGCTGGGAAACAATGCAAAACATAAAGAAAAATCATTGAGGTAGTCGATCAAAAGAAATGTGCACTTAAAAAAAGTATCTGAAAAGTTTGAATGAGGTAATTTATGATGTACATTAATATTTGATTGCAAAAAAGGCTATGAAGAGGCTAAAGAAAAGCTAGAGAACAAAAAGGAAATATACGAACAAGCTAGGCTAATTCTCAAAGAAAATAATGAAAAGGAAAAAGAGGCACAAGTGCTAAATAATTAGCATATTGAGACTTCTGAGGTGGAAATAAGAAAAAGAAGAGAAGAATTAGCAAGATTAGAGTTAGAGGAAGTCCTTACAAGAAGGATGAAAAAGGATACAAATGTCGTAAAACAACAAGAAATCATACCTGAGAAGAATACCAAAAGACAACACGACCCCAAGCATACAAATGAAAATGAAGATAAAAATAAAATAACAGTTTAGGACCTACCAAGCTGGGCAAAGAGAACACAAGTTTTTGAGATGATATGCTTTATAAGAAGAGTTGAATATATAGAGATGATTAAAAATGCATATGACAAGACTAGAGCAGAAATTGAGTTTAAAGTAGGCATCTGCAATGAAGAGATAAAGAAAGAGATTTGGTATTTACCATTTGTAAATCAAATATTGGTAAGAATTACAGCAGGTACTAATAATCAAGAATTACTTCGTACAAGAAATAGGTTCAGCAAAAGGCTATTAGACTTATCAGAAAATACGAATGAAGTTTTACTATAGTGGCAAATTAAGAAGTCTGGAGCAAAGGCACTACATATCTTCCAAAATTCGAATTATAACAATATGAGAAATGCAATAGTATACTTTGAAAGCCAAGAAGATATGATAAATATCTCCAAACTCTCAATATACTACTACAACAACAAGCTACGATAGGCAAATACAAGAGAACAAGATCTCGAGTTACTTAAAAGTTGGAAAGAAGAGAATCTTAGAGAACCTGAAGTATACTCAAAAAGAAGTGAAAAAAGTTTAAGAAAAAGAAAAGAAGAGGAACAAGAACAAGAAGATGAATGTTTAAAATTTGTATAAAAAAAGTATAGAAGAATACAAGGAGCATCAAGTGATAGCAAAGAAGAGAAGTATAAGTTAGAAAAGAAGCATAGTATTCAAAAGGAAAACAGAAACAATATAGAAAGAAAAACAAACAAGCAAGGCTACTACAAAAGTAATAACAGACCTTTAGAATATATAACCCAACTAGCTCAACTTATACAAAGACTAGAAGAAGAAGTTAGTAAATAGAAGCATAGTGCTCCAAATCGCTCCTAAAAGTCACCAAAGTCCAACTACAGAAAGCCTGTATAGATCAAGAAAGAAAACTTGAATATACAAGAAAGGCATATAATTATACAAACCAAAAAGACATTAGAAAGATAGCAGAACATGAACCAGACAGAAGAAAAGATATAAACACAACAGCAAAAAACAAATGGAAAGAGAAAA
>CAJVPM010001174.1:0-12964 GCA_910592325.1 Scutellospora calospora | reverse complement strand
CTAAATTACTTGTAAAAGTGATATAATAAATAAAGTATATTCAAGAAACTAACTATTTATAAAAATACTAATAATAATAATAATAATAAAATAATTGAAACTCATTTTATAACACTACTATTCTATTAAATAGTTAATTTATTATAAAAAATTAACTTTACAAAATTAATAAGCTTAAATAAAATATAATTTTAGTTTTATATTACATTAGATCTGAAGTTGATAATTCTTACAAATTATCAAGTAATATCAGATTATTATGTTAAAAAAAAAATCCAAATAGATATTAAATCAAAGATTAATTTCATATAAACTAATTTATTTTTATTATTGTTATAAATTGGATTTTAAATTTATAATGCTAAAATTCTTATATTACATATCATCATTAGTTTCGTCAATCATCATTTCATCAACTCGAAGTTGCCTGATAAAATGGTTTCATCATTTATCACTAATGAAAGTTTTGTTATTTGTCAAATATTATTAAACCTAACAAAATCAAAAACATAAAAATAAAAAAATAGCTATCTAAACTGGTCTTGATACACTAAGTAAAAGTGTCAGAAATGCGATTTTACTATATATCTATTAACCTTCTAGCCTACGTCTAACCCTAACCCTAATATTAATTAAAAATCGGAAACCCAGAAGGTGTCAGGCTTTAAACGTCCCCGAATTTAGAAGTGATCATCAAATTCCTTCGCTATAGTCTTTGACGATCAGTGATTATCAAATCATCTGACCGGCAAAAAAAATCCGTAGAAAAAAAACAACCCATAAAAAACAGAGAATAAATACTACCTAAAAAACACATTTCGCATATTTTAATCAAAATTTGAGCAAAGAATTTATTCTAGTGGGTTTGAATAGTATAATACTTTGAATTTAATTCGGATCTATATTAGAATTGTCGAATCGTATCAGTATCGTATCTATATTAGAATTGTCGAATCGTATCAGTATCGTATCTAAGATTCGTATCTAAGATACTATAAAAAATTTTCCGTTCTGGGAATAATGAAGAAACTTTGGCCGTCGATCTTATGCACGAAACTGGACCAAACCAACTTAAAATGCAGAAAATCAACATACTGCATAAAAGCAAGAGGTACAATAAAAAAAAGGTACAACCCCCAAACAAATAAGGAAACTATAAATCTCTAACTAGTACGTATAATCCGACTCAAAATTTTTTTATACAACGTATATGTATACTATACACTTTAAAAAAATTTTTTATACGTACGTATAAGTATTCTATATGCTTTTCCTTTTTTAGTGGCCTACGCAACATCATTCATGGTACACCGACTTCATCATAGTATTAATACACATGGGATAATTGAAAAAATCAGACACAAGTTGAACGGAACCATCCTTCCTTATTTCATATGATCGTACTGGTAAACAACTAAAGAAATCATCAGAGTATTCTAAAATAATCATACTGACTATTAATTTGGGATCTAGGATAAAACTATATATAAATATAGTCCGATTCCCTTTTTGCCGTGTGTTCCAAATATAAATATGCTACAATATATATAATAATATTATTACAAAATTACTTTTAACATCACTTTTATTAAGAAATAGGGTCCTCCGGACAGTAAACGAAGTAAGGGAATGGGCATAAATCAGCTGATTTCTTAGGGGGGAGGGGGTATAGCAGTTTAGTCAGGTCTTAATAGAAGTGATTTGATTTGATAAGCTTGTATAACTAGTCAGGTAGGGGGGAGGGGGTAGGTCACTATAATAAATCGAAATCACCTGATTTCTGCCCATTCCCTAATAACGATAATTTCAGCCAATTTAATTTCATCGGCGAAATTATTTTACCACCTTATATGTACGTACATACGGATAATCAAAGACTTGCGCTGATCTTATATAAGATAAAGGACCCAAAAATTTATCAAAGCATGATACGCAAACGCTACGTACCAGTTTAGCTGCACTTATCGTTATTTTACCGAGTAATACAAACTCCTAAAAAGGAAATAGCCAATCAGAAAATGCAAATTTTGGTCAGCCCGACATAGAATTCGAACACGTACGAAAGAAGAAAAAAAGCGAAAATACTCCAAAACTATGTTTAAATCGACTTTGAAGAACTAATAAATAATGTTGGGATGAGATTTTATTTATAGGTCTTGTTAAACTATTCACATATTCTCTAATGCCCTAACCCTAAAGTTTATCTTCACGAACTTAGTATATCAATAGATTAGAAAATATTGTATTACATATTATATCATTTAAGGAGGTTGCAGTATTAAATTTCCTTTTCGGATTTGTGCACTGTGGGGTTTTGTGTAAGAATATTTTTCATATTAAAGTAAACGGTAATGAATAACGGGGTCTTAATCAAGGGTGGTATTATTTTTGGGGTATTTCATGCATTATCTTGATAACTTTGCTGTTTCTCCTTAGTCTTTAAAAATGTCAATAAGTTCTGTTATTAAGGATATTAAAGGTCGTCTTGACGGAAAAGTTGCTATTATTACTGGAGCAGGAAGGTTAGGTTTTACAATTTTATTTTAATTATTTATTGATGAAATATATTTTTACAAATTTTGTAAATTGCATAATTCGCTAGCGGTATTGGTTTTGAATCGGCCGTTTTGTTTGCTAGGGAAGGAGCATTTGTAGTTGCTGCCGATATTAATCTTAAATCCGCTGAGGCTGTGGTTGAAAGAATAAAGGAGAAATTTCCATTGAATGTTCATAGACGTTCCGTTGCTTATAAGGTAGACGTTTCCAAGGAAGATGAAGTTAAGAAATTGGTGGAATTTACGTTGAAAGAATTTGGTATGCTAACTCTTAGCTTTATTAATTAATAAACTGTTCGTTACATAATTGTTATATTTCTGTGAATTATTGTAGGCAAACTTGATGTTATGTTTAATAACGCTGGTATAATGCACCCTCATGATGACAATTGTATCAATACTGATGAAAAAGTCTGGTAATCATAATTTATCTTATTCTTTTTTCTTTAATTAAACTAATATTTTTTTTTCATTTATAAGGGACCTCACGATGAATATCAACCTCAAAGGTGTCTGGTATGGTTGTAAATGGGCTATTGAAGCAATGCGAAGGAAGACGGATAATAAGGGTGGAAGCATTATCAATACAGCCAGTTTTGTCGGACTCATGGGTTCTGCAACTCCTCAGATAGCTTGTAAGCATAATAACATTATTAATGGGTACCATCTAATTAAAAGTTTAAAGACTTTTAAAAATTTTAGACACTGCATCCAAAGGAGCCGTTATTGCATTGAGGTACAATCGTATTATTATTTCATATCTCTGTGAACATGATTAATTTCTCTGACTTTTCATTATATAAAAAAAAAAAAGCCGTGAATTGGCTGTTACTCATGCTCGAGAAAACATTCGTGTTAATTCACTATGCCCTGGATCTTTACGTACCCCATTACTCATGGACTTCCTTAATACTGAAGAAAAAAAAAACCGAAGACTTACCCATATACCAATCGGAAGATTCGGTAATTTTGCTTTTCTTTGTTTATTTCTTCGCGAAAATATAAAACATATTATTTTTGAAATAGGTGAACCAATTGAACAAGCTCAAGCGGCCCTGTTCTTGGCATCCGATGAATCATCTTATGTCACGGGAACTGAGTTTAAGGTCGATGGAGGTCTTACTGCCGCATATGTGGTTGGTACACATAAAAAAAAAAAAATAACTGTTTACATTTGTTAAATTAAATATTAAACCAATTTGTAGACCCCCGAAGGACCTTGCACAAGTGTGCCGCCGAAAAATTATTTTAAACCTGCATCGGAAAAGAAATAATTATTTCCGTGCATTATTTATCAACCTTTTTTTCGGATCATCTAATATTAATTCGAACAAATAAACTTTATAATCTGATATGTGTTTATTATTCCAGCAAATAAAATATTGTTTTTTTTTTAAAAAAAAAAAAAAAAAAAAAAATTAAATTAAATCAAAATTGTATTGTCTTAATTAATCTTATCAATTCGAGTCTATTATATAGCATTTATACTTTGCAAGATTATCCTGAAGCTTCGATTCTGACTGTTCGACTTTGATCGTAGTTTTATATAATTTATTTATTCGATTTCAGTTATCCAAGCGATTATATTTGCTGGTTTTGCAAAATAATGAATCCATCGATTTTTTTGCATCCTTAGCACACATCTAATTTGACTGGATTGTTGTTATTTAATACATCGATTCTTTATACTCAGGGACTGGATTAACGCGAATTATTATAATGAAATTAAATATCATGAACTTGAATAACTTATTTAAATACATCGATTAATAGAGTTCTTCATACTCACTAATTAGCGCGAATAAAATAAAATTAAATATTATAAACTTGAATAGCTTATTTAAATATTTGATAAGGGGAGGGGTAAAAAGAAATGTCTATATATATATAAATAGAGAATGTAAGAAACCTAGGTTAATTTTGGAAAAATAAAAAACACGTGTTTTCTGACCCTCCCCCCGTGTTGGAAATTCAGACTGGCTTTAATGCAGTAATGTTCTAACAAAAATTTGATGTTCTCTGAGAACATGAGAACATCGAATTTCCATCACTGCTCTCCCCTAGTTAATTCGCTTTACTCACAACTAATTATAATGTTTTTTTTTTATATTATATTAATTTAATAAAAAATTAAAAACTTATCTAGTAAATTGCTTTTGTACTTACACACTGGGGTGGTCGGTCAACTAATCAAACCAATATGTAGACCCCGCATGGATTATCATAGTACAGATTTTTAAAAAAGTAAATTTCTTTTTATTATATTGATAAATGATAATCAATATGCGAAAAAAAAAAACTAATAGCTAGAACTAAAAATTTGATCGAATTTTGTTAATGCATTTTGTACACCGAAGTCAACCACATCAAGTTCTTTTCTTTCTCTCTTATTATTACGTCTAATACTAACAATTTCATTTTTAATATCCTCTTTAGAAAATTTTGTTTCAGAAAGGCGCAACTTGGATTCTTTAAGATCTAATGACATATGTGAGTGAGTTTTCAAATCCAGTTTGTTGAACATACCCTCAACCTGTTGCTGATGTACAATTATGTAATAAATTTTGTAGTGACAAACTCATAAAGCAGTGAATAGTTGGGTAGGTTAGGGTTTGACATATCACAAAAATTGTTAAATTGTTCACGAAAATTTGGATCTGAAAGATAGCATGTTTTTAGTCCAAAATCATTTAAAATACTTTCTTTTAAATCATTTTCAAGCTGATACATATATGCTGCCTCTTGGTCAGATAGTTCAAAAACTGTTGGAATGTTCAAGACAACATGTCAATAGCTTTTTGCAAATGATTGTGTATAACTTCCTTCTAGACAACAAACTGATAAAGGTAATTTAATCATTGTAATATCTATTTTTCAAAATGTAATAGTGCTTTTTTTATTCTTCTCTCTAATGAATTAAATATCTATTTGAATTCTACTTCATTTAATAATTCAAGTGTTTTAAGTAATTTTTCAGAAAAAAATACATTAAAGTTATTCATAGCATCTGTTAAGAAATCTAACTATTCTTGAACTTTATCAGGCAACTTATAATTACATTACCTAGGAGGTAAGTTAATCTAGTTTTTACTATTGAATATTTATAGCACAGAATCTTGACCAACCAAAAATTTCATCAATAGGCTAAAAAAATAATTACCAAACTTTACTAAATATTCTAATTGAATATTTAATTTATTATCATTTAGCTATGTATAAAAAAGATATTAATTATTTAAGTATGATGAAGTTGTCTTAGGATAGATTTCTAATACTTGAATAAACTATTCTATAAATTGATGATATGATTTTCTTCTTTCCAAATACTATGTAGCTATATGTAATTCATACTCCCAATAAGTTTGAAGTAGCAGTTAATATAATGTATAACAATATCCAATAAGAGATTTGTAGAGTTCTTAAATCTATTCAGATTTGATATTCATTGGTGCATTGCTATTTGTATTTCTATAGCTGTTATAAAGGTATCAAGCAAGATATAAAAGATTGAATAGATAAAATTTTCTTGAAAATCCACCAGATACATATTCAAAAGCTTTATTTTCAAAATTAGTAAATACTATATTTATAATATATAATCCACATCCAATTTGAATAGAATTTATATTAGCTAATTTATTAAATTTAATAATAGTACTATTAATATTTTCAGATATATAGGCAGTATTATCAGTAAGTCATATCAAATATTTTGGTGTATTAAGTTAATATTTTTAGCAGATATTATTAACTTATTTTGCAATTGTATTGGTATTACATCTTTTTATAGTTTTTAGACTAACAAAACTAGCTATTAGATAATTCTATATTTTGTCTAGTATATTAAACAAATTACTAGATTCTTATTTTGACTATAAGTAGATTTATCAGCAGAAATACCAAATACACTTTTCTAATTAGTATTTTTAGTTAAATTTAAAATAGCTAATTTAAAGACTTGTTTATACTAAGTTGTAATCTGCTCTTTTGAAAGCCAACTTTTTGGAAGTTTATCTGTTAAAAACTCATAAATTAATTTTGTATATTCAATAGTTGAATATATTGAAACTTGGCCAACTTGTACTAATATTGTTATAAGCCAAATTATATCTAGAGAATAATACTAATTATTTGATTTAAAAAGATCTTTAACTTATTTTTTAAATTTTTTTTAGAAAATATTTGTAGATTTGAATATTAAAGAATATATTGCTAATATTTGAGTAAATGTTTTTGCTTGAAATAATAATTTTATAATCTGAGTAACTTAGTTTTAGTTATTAAATTTTGTTTTTGTTTAATTAATTTTTTATTTTGTATTTCGAGTTGACTATATTCTTTTTGCAAAGCAGCATAGCTTAATTGTAGCTAATAAAGAGAATTAGAAATTACTTTAACCAATTGCTATTGTAAATATAGAGATATGATTTTTTCTTGATTTTTTTCTTTTAGGTATCTTATATTTTCTAAGAGCTTAATTGCATTTTTTTTCTTTATTGTTCAAGCCTTGAATAAGCCTAGTAAGATTGTTTTCAGAATATGTAGTAATTTTTTATTTTTTAATACTATATATAAAATCTAAAATGTTACTGAAATCTTCATTATTAAGGCTATTAAGAAAATCTCTTACTTTTTTGATTTTTTTTGTTTTTATTTGATTTTCTTTTAGTTATATCATTTGGCAATATTTTGTAAAAATTTTGGCATTAGATTATAGCAACAAAAATTTTTTTATACTAACATTATTTATTTAATTCTTTTATAGTTTTTAACAATAATTAATAAAAAAAAATAGTTAGTAATTTGCTCAAAATACATACAATTAAATATTAAATTTTTTGATTAAAAAAAAACATAATTTCTTTATTATAATAAATTGATAATTAGTTACAATATTTAAAATATATACAATTATGTATTAATCTATTGATCAAAGAACAAAAATATCTCAACAATTTATTTATTATGATCTTTATAATAATAAGACTCTACTAATTAAAAAATAAGAAAATATCTTGATAATTTAAATTTTATACTTAGAACAATAATAAGAATTGATAAATTAATTAAATTTAACTAATTGAAATAGCAATAGATATATATAATTACAAATTAAATTTATTTGCTAAAAAAAATCTTTAATAATTTATTATTTGATTTTAATCTCTATTTCAAATATCTTCTAATTACTTTAGTTTCAAATAACAATATTTAAACTTACTAAGTTTGATCAAAATAAAATTAATTTTGCTTTAATGATAAATTTTGCTAAATTAACTATAATACAATTAGTATGTTTTCTATTATTTAAATAAGAACTCATGCTAATCAAATAATAATTTACTAATTATTAGTATCAAACTATTTTTTGTAAATATTCAAAATTTTATCTAAAAAAAGGTTTATTTTTTAAGTCTTGTTAGAACCACAAAATTCTTTTGCTTGTGAATTTCTAATTATTTGTTTATTAAATAACTTTTCTATATTATTCAGTTATCTACTTAATAATTTATTGATTTATTAACTAAATAAATATATTTATCAATAGATTATAACTAGTAATTTAAACACTTGCACCAAATTTAAAAAATATTATGTGCAGAAGATAAATTTTGAATTATATATTTACAAATTAACTTCTATAGATCTAATAATATTTATAAACTATTAAAAAAAAAGTTATATTCTAAATCTATTACAAAAACTCTCATGACAAATTAAAGTATTTATCTTTCTGATCTGTTTTATATAGTTTTTTATATCAAAAACTTAATTTAGTGAGAAGAGTTAAATTTTAAAAATTTTTACTTTCTTCTAATAATTTAATATTAAAAAATGATTTTTATTTTGTGTAATCTAAAATAATTAAAAAAACTATTTATAATTAACATAACCATTGTTTATATATAGGTTTGATTTAATTAGTTAATTGACTACTCCAACTTACATACTAGTGAAATAATTAAAAGAATTATTTAGCAGTAAATTTTTGTAAATATCAAATAGCTTATACAAAACTTATACTAAAATACTGTAATCATAATGTTAATTTAATCTCAATTTAATCTATAATATTTTGCTACTAAATTCTGTATTATTGCTTGTATCTGCTTGTTTTATTTTTTTTAATCTTAATTCTAGATTTATAACAATTTTTAAAACAGAATATTTCAACTAAATTATTCATATTTGCTAATGTTTCTAACAGAATTTATTGAGTAAAAGTATTAATAAATTGATGTATGATATTTTAAACATAATGTTATAAACAAAAAAGATATTTCTAAATATGAAGAAACTTACTCTTCAAAAAGTAATTATTAATTTCAGATTATGTTTTGTTTAGATTATTATTTACAAGAGTCTGCAATATAAGCTAAAATAAATATTAAATTATTAATTTTTTAGATAAAGCAATTACAAAAGTTAGGCCTAATTCAAATCTGAACTTAGTCTAGCTAGCTAATTTTGAACTATACTAAGAGTTTTGATTTGACTACTCAAATTTTTAAACATTTTGTATATTCAAAATCTATATATTTTTTAAACAGATATGAAATTTATTTAATATTTCAAAGCTATTTTTTTGTTTTAGATGATTATTAAACTTTTTAAGACAACTATATAAGACAAAAACAATAACAATATTAAAATACATATTTTTTTATAAATTAATTAAATTAAAACTAAATATATTTCTTAGAAAATATATCTTAAACTACTTCATATTTCTAATTCATATTTGTACTAAAGCAACTAAGTTAAAATTAATATACTTAATTAAGCATCTTATATATTAAGATAAATTGTAAAAGTAGTTTTGCTTTGCTTATTATAATTTTTTGAGAAAAATTCTATTATTAATTAAATATAGATATCATGTATTACTTTTCTTTTTCAAATATTTTTGAATTCTTTTATATAATACTTTAAATTTATAACTTTTTTTTCTTATAATTATTATCTAACTTTTACTTTTTTTATTTTTTATTTCTGTGATTTAGATATTCATCATATTATTTGAAGTATACTTAGTTTAAAAATTAACAAATAAACAAGAAAAGTCTATAATACATAAAATAAAAGTATTTTAAGATACTATTAATCTATTAAGTTTATTAAATTACTAAATAAATTTTTGCTAGATAGGTTCTCATTCTAATCATTTTACTGAGTTAACTGTTTTTGAAACTATTCATTAAAACTTTTAAATATAGAGTTTTCAAAAAAACAATTAATTTATTTATAATAGTAAAACTATATAATTATTAAAACTATTTACAATATGATTATAAAAATATTTAATACAGTAAAAAAAGTTAAATATATTGCAAAATCAGATATATACAATTCTTTATTCATAAAATAATATAGCAATATCAGAAATAAAACAGAGAAATATATTTTAATTTTCTTATTTTAAATATGCATAGATAAGTTTATTAAATAAAAAACTTAGAGAAATAGATAAAAATATAAATTAAAACTGTTGAATTATATAGCTTCTGATGATTTATTTACAAGAACTTATGTATCAAAATTTATATAAAGATAATATTCTACAAACTAATTTTTCTTTTGCTTTAAGATAATATCAAATAAGAAATAAAATGAAAATATAAAAAAGATTAAATTCTAAAAAAAATTAAAAATAAAATAATGATAAAAATAACAAATAACTAAGACTTATTAAAAACAACTAACTCTTTCTATAGATTATTTTGACCATTTTTTGAGCTAAAGCAAAAATACATTTTTCTAAGAAACAGTATTAAGAAACAATATAAATAGCAATAAGCAAAAAGAGAGAGCATCTAAAACTATATATATTAGTAAAAAAAATCTAGAAAGCTTTGAAAATAACTAGAAGAAAACCTATATAATAGTAAATGCAAATATAGTAACAGGAATTATAAAAAAATCAAAAATCACAGTTTGTAATAAAAGGCTAAAAAGCAAAAAATAGATATTTAATCTAGATAAAAACATAGAAAAAAACTAAAAAGACTGCAAAACAAAGCCAGATAATATACTCAAAGAGAAGTTAAGTAACAAAAAAAAGAAAAAAGAAAGATAGCTTAACTAGATTAGAAGCATTAAACAAAGATGATTTGTAGAATATAATATCAACTAGTATCATAAAGTATACTAAAGCTATACTACTAGATAAAAAAATTATACTCAAGAGAACTAAGACAAAAAAAAAGTAAACATAAGTGATAGTATGAAAAAAGACCTAAAGAAAATTAGGAAGATTTGTTAGTAATATCAAGTAGGAATTAGCTAACAAATCAGTAACATAAGCAGAACTAATATCAATTTACAGATAACTTATCTTAATAAGAAATAAGAAATTGAAATAGAAGAACTCTTAGAAAAGATATAGTCTAAAAAAAGACTTAAGAATCTCAAGACTTAGTAGATAATCATATATACAAAGAAGATTTAGAAGAGATAAACCTAGCAGTAAAACAACACTATAAAGCAATATAAGGAGAGCTTTAGTATATAATTAGTAGTCTACTTGAGAGATCTTTTAGACAAGTAGTTATAGACTAAGTTATAAAAAAAGATAACTCAAATATAACTTTACTGAACAAAAGAATGAAGTTTTAGAAGAAATGAGAGACTATTTTCAGAAGTAATTTAGAAAAGAAACACTTAAAGCACAAATATACCTAAGTAATGAGAAGAATCTTATAAACCTCTAGAGAAAGTAAATATAAAAATATAGTAGTCTATAGAATGAGATCTCTGAAAAAGAATAAACAGAGATACTCAGAAATACAAAAACCAAGTTAGCACTAGGTCTATTAGATATAAGTTATCCATTAATCAAAAGAGTAAAAACTTTTTAGATATCTAGTAAGCAGGTGTATTTGTAAAAGTAAAATACTAGTCAAGTGAAAACTAAGTCAACTATATCTTATTTCTAAAGAAGAAGACTAGAATTTTGATTTATCTAATATATACCCAATAGTTTTGATCAAAACTTTCTACAAGACTGTAGTAAGAGTAGTAACTCAGAGCTAGACAGAATCATAATAGAATATAATATTCTAGAAGGACCAATTTTTGCAGGCCTATTAGGCAATAGTACAACAAGTCTAGTTCATATAATAAACAATTTTCTAGAAGATATAAAACAAAAAAATAATAAACTATAAATTCTGTTTCAAAATATATGTAAAGTATTTAATTTAGTAGGTCTAGAAATGTTCAAAAGATTACTTAAAAGAATTAAACTACCAAAAAATATAATTAGTTTTATTCTAAATCTCTATGAAAAAAAAAATTAAAGTCATAACAAACTTTAGTTTTACAAGAGAATTTGAAGCTAAAGATAGTCTCAACTAAGACAAAGTAATCTTACTTCTAGTTTAGTATATTTTTTATGATCTGCTACTTTGTTCAGTTTAAAAAACAAAGAATCTAGGTTATGAGATGATAACAAATTAGTTAACAAATATCATATATAGCCTAACTAAAGAGATATCTTATTAGCAAGCAATTTTGGCTTATGCAGATGATACTACTTAGATTGCTAAATCTAAAAAAGAGCTACAAACAATTATTAATATCTTTAATAAATTTTATGAGATAAATGATATTGAGATTAATAGCAAAAAGTCTGAGCTCATAGCTTTAAAAGTAAACAAAAAAAGATATAAAAGCAAAGATCAATTAGCTATTATTATAAGCAAAAACCAAAACAAGATTTATGCAAAGAAAAAAACTAATCTAGTAAGATATTTTGAAGTCTGAATCATAAGCAAAGGAAAGCCAAGTCTTAGTCTAAGTATAATAAGAAATGAAGTTAGCAAAATATATAAGGCAATCAAATAGAAAAAAGTATTTGCAAGCTAGCTAATATATCTAAACAATAGTATGCTTCTACTAAATATTGAATATAGGCTATAAACAATATTTTTCAGCAAGTTTACCTGTAACAATTTGCAGAGACCTATTTGGATCTTAATCAAAAATAAATTATAGCTAGCAAAATCTACAGCAAACTCTATTTGTAGTTATATTAGATTTATGAGTCTAAGATCAATATAACAAACTCAACTTGTATACTATTTCACTGAACTGACAATATGTATAAACTAGCAGAAAGTATTAGAAAAAACTACTAGACTAAGAATTAAAGAAGAGTAACTACAAAAAAAATATTTAAGCAGCCTGATAAGTGAAAATTGTAAGCCAAACAAAATAGCACCTAAGTATAATTTAGCTTTAAGAGTACTTTATGAAGTAGCTAAGTTAGATATAGAGATTTTTTTTTTTTTTTATTTTTTTTATTTTTAAGGTGGCTTACATGGCCGAGCAAATTTTATTAGTTTGATATATGAGGTTCCACATAGGGTTCCCCTACAGTTTGTAATTACATGAAGAGTGTACAACAA
>CAJVPM010001173.1:0-12965 GCA_910592325.1 Scutellospora calospora | reverse complement strand
AGCACAGAAACTAATAGATAGTCTTATATTATCAATATTGTATTCTAAATAAAGTATAATCTTTGCTCTTTCATTAAATTTGTAATGAACTACTACAGTAAAGTAATATTCTACTTAGACACTATTGAGAGTCTCTCTTCCGTGTCTTATATTACTTGTGTTAAATCAAAAAGGCCAATACTTGTAACAATAGAAGAAGACCTTAAGAAAAATAAGAACATAGAGAATAAGGTAGCAGAACAAAAAATAAAACAAGAAAGAGAAGAATTAGCACAAGCAGAATTTAATGAAATTCAAAAAAAAAGAGTAATAGTACTTGAGTAACCAGAGAGAAGAGAGTGCTCTGAAAGTAGTACTATAGGAAAGAAGAAAGCTTTAGTAATAAGCTATAAAGAAGAAATAAAGCTACTGCAGAAAGTCAACAAAAGAAAAAAAAATATTTGAACAAGAAAATTAAGAAAAAGAAAAAAAAGAAACTAAGAAAGATAATGATCAGAGCCAACAAAGAAACTATATTATAAGAATTGAAGAGTCGATCACAATATAGGATATACTATATCAGATAACAAGAATACAAGTATTTTATGTGATAAGGTATATAGGAAGAGTTAAAAATATTGAAATAATTTAAAAAAAATAAGAAAACCTCAGAGCAGAAGTAACATTTGAAGAAAAGAGCAGTTTCATTCAAAGAATAGAAGCTTAAGTTATCTCACAGACAAGTAATCTACAAGTATATATAACTCCTGGTCTAAATAGAAAAAAGATATTAGAAAACTGTAAACAATTTATGAAGAAGATTTTCAACATACTACAAAGTTTAAATGAAATACTACTCTTTAGACAACTAAGACACACAGAGGCAAAGGCAATTCATGTTTTTAAAAATTCAAATTGCAATAATAAAGAATATACAGTAGTATCATTTAGAAATAGAAAAGATATGATATAAGCAGAAAAATTCAGTATCTTATATTATAATACAAAGCTATATTAAGAAACAATAAAGAATTTCACAGAAGAAGAATATAGCTAGGAAGAAGATATAGGAAGAAAGCCAAGGTACTATAACCAAAAGATAAGAAATCTAGAAAGAATAAGATAAGAAGTAAAAAAAGAAGTAAACTACAATATATAAACTAGCCAAAACTCAGAAAAAGAAGAAGCTCAATTGAAAGAAGAGATAACAAATTCAAGAAGATTAAGAATCGCTATTCAAATGAAAAAAAAAGAGAGTATTCAGAACAAAATAGATATAAAGAATCACTTAATTATATAGTACAACATATTCAAGGTTTAAAAAGGAAACTAAGCAATTTGAGAAGTGATTTAGGACTTGAAGTTCTAAATTACTTCTAAATTTAGTCAAAGTTGAATTAATAATAGCTTCTTCCATTCAAGAAAAAAAACTTAAAAGAAGAACAGAAGCAGAAGAAAGTATAAACTAAAGGCAAAAAGAAATAATAAGAAGTAAGGATAGTTTACAAAAAAAGAAAGAAAAGAATATTATAAAAATAGAAGTATATAATATTAATAGAATTAAGTGAGATAATATGAAAGTAAAACAACTTGCTGAATTTGGAAAGTCAAAAAGTTATAATATAATTAGGCTTGGAGAAACAAATATAGAAGAACAAGAAGGCAAATAGATAAATACTAAAGAATTCGAATATATAGCTTTTTGGACAAAGTAGAAAAAGACAAATATAAGGAATCAGATATAGGTTTGTTAGTAGATGAAAGTTAGATAGAAAATATGGGAGTATGCAAAAGATTTAGCTCATACTTGCTTAAAGCAGAGTTCTTCTTTAAAAAAGTGATTTTGCAAGTATAGATAATGTATTTACTAACTAAAAATAAAGAAGTAACAAAAAAAGTACACAAGATATTAATAGAAGAAATCATTAGAAACAAAAAAAATACATACTATATGATTCTAGAAAATTTCAATATAGTACTAAGCAAAAGACTAAATATAAGTAATGAAAGAAAAAGAAATATAGATAGTGCAAAAAAATTACTAGATAGCTTAAAAACACTGATTATATAGAAGTCTTTCATTACTGCAACTCAGAGCTTATCAAATATTCTTAGTCGAATGATAAAATTTTGACTAGAATAGACTATATTTGAATAATACAAGAAATGAAAGTATTTATTCTGAATAGCAATATAGAAAAAATAGAAACAATCACAAATAGTGATCATGAAATAATATAGTTCTAACTAGATAGATCAAGTATCTTCAAAAAGAATAAACAAAGAAATAAAAAAAAACAGAAAGATATAAAAAGAATATATCAATACTACAAGGCAACAAGAGAAAACTAGGAAGAATATAGCCAAGAAGTTTAAAGAATCCTAAGAAATATGACAAAAAGAAAAGAAAAAAGAAGAAGAAGAGGAGAAACAGATATTGATGAAGAATAGGATCTAATAGCTAAAGTAATACAAGCAGTAGCAAACAAACATATTCTTTTTGTTAAAACACAGAATTCCAAAAGGCAACTTAGAAGAGAATACACAAAGTCTATAATGTTTAGTCATATCAAAATACTTGAAAGGATGTATAGAAAAGGTAAGAAAAATATAAAACAAGTGACTGAAAATATAGAAAGACTAGTTTTAGATGCAAGAATAAAGTACTTAAACTCAGAATATAGAGTTAATATTTCTCCATTACCAAACAGATGAAATATAGACTAGTGCAATGAAATAAAAGAGTAGTAAAATATTTTAAAAGACAGAGCATAAAGAGAAGTGCAAACTAAAAAAGAAAGAGAGATTAAGTAAAGAATTGAGAAAAAATTTGTACTAATGACAAATAACAAAAAACAGATATTAAACAAACTTCTTGATTGACTATATAATAAAATAGTTATAGATAGAGTTCTAGTGCAGAGCAAAGATAAACTAGAAAACTAAGAATTAGTTACTAAAAGTAATGAAATTAAAAGAGAGGTAGTGAGGTACTTTAAAGGACAATTTAGAAGAAGAAAGTAGCAGTTTGAACAAATAGATCAAGACTAGACTAGAATTTATAATGAACAGAAAGAAATCAAAGAAATATGATATATAAAGGTTATAAAGGATATAATACTAAATGAATGAGTAGAAGTTACAAGTATGCTTAAGGAAGATACTGCTTTTGGAATATTAGAAATTGGGTACAGACTTTTGAAAAAAGTAAACCTAGAAATGACAAAACATTTTATAGCTTTTGTGAATAGAATAATAGGTGAAGAATATTTTTTCAAAAAATAGAAATTAGAACAAATTAATCTAATTCCTAAAAGTATGAACTAGGAATTTAATCTTGCTAGTACCTGACCTATAATGCTACTAGAAACTTTCAGAAAACTAGTAGTAAGAATTATTCAAAGAAGGCTAAGTACAGTATTTGTTAAAAAACAAATATTAAAAGGAGCAAACTTTGCAGGACTTCCTAATGAAAGTATAATAGTACCAATACATGTATTAAATAATATTATCAAAGATGCAATACAAAAAGAAAAAGAGGTCTGAATAGCATTTCAAGATGTGCAAAAGCTTTTGATTCAGTTAGTATATATGTGTTAAAGTTGGCTATAGAAAGATTTAGGATACCTAAGACTCTAATTAACTTTATTAAGCAGTTATATCAAGACTATGAAATAAGAATAATAACAAAAGAAGAACTAACAGAATTTTTTATAACTAGTAATGGGATAGATCAGGAAGAAGTAATTTTACCATTAATGTAGAGAATCTTCTAGGATCTATTGCTAGCAAAAATACAGAGTTAAAAATTAGATATTAAATAGAAATTCAATAGCCAACTAATATTAAAAAAAATAAGTTTAAAGCTGAAAAAATTATGATATTCGTATTAGTCTATGCAGATGATACAATATAGGTAGCTAAGTCAAAAGATGCTTTACAAGAAATTATTCATATTTCAAATAGCTTCTTTAAGCTTAATAATATCAAAATAAATAGTTCAAAATCAGAAGTAATAACTTGATGACCTAACAAAAGGAAAAAACAGAAGACTCGATACAAATAGAAACTCTATCTAGTATAGTAAAAGTTAAAAAAGCTAAGAAAAGTATAAGATTTTTAGGAGTATGAATTAGTCTCAAGAAGCAAGAAAGAATAAGTACTCTATATTGTAAGAAAGAAGCAGACAAAATAATAAGTATATTAAAAACTAAGAAGCTCTCAGCAAGTCAGATTATTTATATAAATAATATAGTATTATTACCAAAGCTCAAATATTTGCTTATAAATGTATGTCTTAAGAAAAAAAATTATGACACAATTCACCAACCTATGCTCAAACTATTAAAATAAAAATAGAGCTACCTTCAATATGTGTAAATATAACTATATTACATAACGAAATCTTTGATATAATGAGCTTATGGCAAAAGCACTTAGAGCATCATATTTCTGAACTATTTATAAAAATAAATACAAATGGTATAGTTAGAACAACAACGCTTATGTAACTAAAGCAGTTCTAACTAGATACAAGTATGCCAGAATATATACTCTTATCAGATGATACAAAGTAGAAAAAGAGTTAAGTATAGGAACTTAAGTGCTAAAATACTACAACATGCAAAAAGACTAAAGATTAACATTGTTGAGAATGAATTCACAGCAAGTTAGAATATTTTAAATTTGCAAAAAAGAAATGAGTATTTTATCAATAATATCTTAAATAATTATAAGATAAAAGAAGCACAAACAGGTCTAGGAGTACTTAACATATAGCATATAAACTAGCTTCTCGAAAGTGAAAAAAAAAGAATGCTAATATGAGATAGCTCAAAATAAGCAGAGGAAAGAGATATATTAGAAGAAAAGCAAAGTGGTTTGAAGTATTAGAAAAAAAAATATTAGAAAATACTGAAACAAGAAAAGTCAAAGACAGGTATAAGAAGATAGATGAATTTTTGAGTCAAAGAAAAGAAGATAAAATATCAGATAACAAAAGGAAAAAAGAATGGATATTAGTAAAAGAAAAAGAAAACTAGAGAAGTCAAATTGGCTATATTGTCAAAAAAGAAAAAAGCTAATTGAAGTAGAAACATAGAAAGAAGATCAAGAAAATCAGATCGAAGAACACTATTAGCAAAAAAGATATATAGAGAATTCAAGACTCAAAAAAGAAGGTAAAAACCAGAGAGTAGTACTAAAAGAAGTATAAAATATTTCAAAGTATATTTGAAAAAAGAACAACACACTATATTTAATATTCGATAGAGAAGCTCTTGAAAGAATAGAAGAAGGCTTTAAAAAAGCAAAAGCAGAAGATTTTAAAAAGTTTAAGAATCTTGAATTAATTGAATTAGAAAGTAGTTGGGAAATAGAATTAATTAATCAAATAGTTCTAAGTACAGAAATCAGAAAGGAGCTCAAAATAGAGTTAGAAGCAAATAAAGGAAAAGATAAAATAGTTTTCTATACTGATAGCTCACTTAGCAGAAGAGAAAACAGGGAAGAAACAAAGATAGAATATAGTATAGTACAAATAGATAGTATGAATAATGTAGTTTATAGTTATAGAGGAAGAGTTCAAAACTGGTTTTCATCTACTGAGCAGAAATAACTACATATTTAGTTGCAATTCTATTAGCACCTAGTAAGTGCAAAGTAGAAATTTGAACAGATAACATATGTACGATAGTAGCAATTGAAAACTGTTTAAGATATAAGAAAATATATGAATAGTTTAAGTTTAAGAATAGTAATATCTTGCAGACAATTCAAAAAGCAAGCATAAGTAAATTAATTCAACTAAGGTTTACTAAAGTTAAAGGCTATTCAGATGATGTATTTAATGATCTAGCAAAAAGTCTAGCAAAAGAAAACTCACAAGAATTTCATATTACAGAATTCAATAATATTAGTAACAGTAGTATAAGATTTATTCTAGAGTAGAAAAATATAAGCTTAGAAACTCCACTAAGAGCTTTCATTAAAAGAACTGTTCAAACAATCTACAAAGCAGAATGGATGTGTTAAGGAAAAAGAAAGATGAAGAATACTAACTTAGAGTTCAAAAGCAAGAATAAAAAGCCTTTAAAAGAATACTAGAAGGCTGCTGTAAACAATTTTCAAGCTCAGAAACAAATTATCTATGTCTGTTTAAAATCAAATACATCGAAAATATCCTTCTAATAGTAGAGATACTAAATATTAGAAAGCTATATATATATAAAAACAGTCTTTGCAAAAGATATACAAAAGAAAAAGAATCAATTAACTATCTAATTGAATGCAAGAAGTTACAACTAGCTTTAATAAAAATCAAAAAGAAAGCATGAGAACAACTTTTTGAAGATAAAAGAAAAGAAAAAGAATAAGATCTTGAAAGCCTCAAGTAGATATTAAACAGCAGATCTGAAGAGAAAAGCTAAATACAAATAGAATAGCTAAGAGGAATTTTTAATAAAAAAAAGCATCAAAAATTAAAGATATAATTAGATCAAAAAAAATGATAATTAGATTCTGATGTATATTTAGGTATATCTGAATAGAACTAGTATATAAGGAAATCTGGAAGAGTTGATGCAAAGACATAGAAGCTTGAAAAAAAAAAACAAAATATAATCCAAAAAAAAAAGTATCAACAGAAAGAAAAAATAAAAGGAAGAAAAAGTAAAAAGAAGAAACACAAAGAAAATATCACAATAAAAACTAGCAAAAGCAAAGTAGATGAAAATACAGATATAAATAGTATTAGTCTCAGAATAGCATTATGTAGTATAGAAAGGGAAGTTAAGGAGGATAAAAAGAGTAATTGGTTATGATAGCAGTTATGATGAGTTATGGTATCTATCTTATGAGAATATGTTTTTGTAATAATATATTAACAATAATCTAGGATAAAGGTCACTATAGCAGATTACATATAGGTATTTTTAGAATAACTAGGTAAGTCAAAACTTAAAAAATTAAGCATTAGAAGGTTTAACTATATAATGTTGTTTTTTATATAAAACAAATCTAAATAAAATTATGGCATGACTACTGAATATTAAAAAAAAAAAAATAAATATAAAAAATCAAGAATTAGTAATAATCAGTTATATGAAATATATTATAAGTATCTTTGAATATATATTGCAACTAGAGATGAATTATTTATATACAATTCTTGTAATTAACTTCAAGTATGAATAAATAATTTAACTTATATCTGGTTTATGTAAAATAAATATTTTATAATATATTAATTAATAATAATTAATTTTGTAGGAATTAATTATTAATTAGGTTTAAGAATTTGTTGAAATATTTTCTCAATATTTACGAAGTAGTTTACATCTTCTAAAGCTTCATAATTTGGTACTATTATCTAATACCTGCAATAAAAGAATATGAAGCAATAAATAGTATGATAACAAAAACTTTTGAGACTCTACATAAAAATTACATTAAAATACCTATAGAATATCAAATAAGAAAATTTTATAAAACAAATATTGAAAATAGTAAATATAAATTTATTTATATATTGCTAAATAAAATTTAAATAATTAATTACTAATATTAATATTTAATAAGTTAGACAGCAAAAATTAACAGAATATAAAGCTTATAAGAAATATCAATAAGCTAAGAAGTTTATCAAATCATTATACTTAATAAAATTAAGAGACTTAGATAATTTTATTAATAGTAACAAAAATAATTTAAATCAATTACAAGTAGAAAGATTAAATACTTTGCTAATTATTCTTGATAAATTTTTTAAAAATGAATTAGCCACTTCTATAAACAATGATCATTAATTAGAATTATTTTCTTCTGCAGCTTTAGAAAATACAAATATAATTCATATTATATCAAACTTCTATAAAGAACTATCATTTTCAAATATTATAGTTAGTAGTAAAAACAATAAAAGTAAAATTAATTAGTATAGCTTGGTATATATCAATAAATTCATTACTTTATTAACATATTTATAGATACGCTATTAACTAAATAGCATAAATAGATTTGAAATTTCTTAAATTAAAATACCTACTGTTATATACTACTATAGCTTTAAGAAATTTTAAATTTACTTGAGCTGTAATATATCAATATACACTAGCAAAATTTTTTTTATCTAAAGTATTGCTAATATTTAAATTTTACTTAGCTATAAATAGTAAACTAATTGAATTCATTCATATTCATTAGTATAAGAAATATAGTGAGTTATGAGGATACTAGAGATTAAAATTAATTAAATATTATAGTTATATACTAATAGATAGTATAAATAAAATAGTATATATTGTTTTAAGATTTGATAAAGCAAATGATTATTTAGTAAATAGTTTCATATTCTAATAAAATTATTTAAAGCAAAAGAAAATAAATTACGAATATTAATTTATTATATATATAAATTACTTGATATAATAAAATATAATATATAGAAAAAATCCAGGCACTACTAGGCTCAGAAAGAATGACAACGAGATTCTGAAGCCTTTTCTGGCATATCTGAATGGAATTAGTATATAAAGAAATTTGAAAAAACGATGCAAAGACACAGAAGTATGAGAAAAAAAAGAAAACATCTCTAGGAAAGAAAAATTTATACAGGTAGAAAAAAGGAAAAAACGATCTAAGAAGGAAGCTACAACAAGAAAAGTGAGTAGTAGAGTAGACGAGAACATAGAAAATTTTAGTATTAGTCTCAAAATAGCATTAGATAGTATAGCCAAGGAAGTAAAGGAGGAAGTAGTAGCAAGTTAGTTATTAAGTTAGTCATGATGGGCTGTGGCATCCTTCCTATTAACTATATGTAATTTATATACGTTAGCTAATTAATGCTGTTTTTAATTGGAAAACAAATCTAAATAAAGTCGTGGTATGACTACTGAATTTTTAAAAAAAAAATATATAATATAATATATGTTGATTGTTAAATATAATATAGCAAACAAATTAATTTATAATAATTAATTGATATATATTATTGATTATTTAAATCAGTATCTAGAGTCTGACATTCTTAGTATAGTGTTAAGTTATCAAACTGCTATACAAGAGGTCTAGGGTTCAAATCCTACTGTCAACAAAATTAAATAATTACTTAGACTTTTGTATCTAACTTATAGTAAACTCTGTTTATTTCTAAATTATAACTCTGTAAATTATATTGTACTAATATTATTTAGATATTAGAAGTAACAGAGTACCTAAGAAATATAATATTACATGAATAAATCTTAATAAGATCTACAGACAGGGAACCTGCATAGCAGAAATTCTAAGTTAGGTGAAGTAGTATGAATTTTAATAGTTATACTAATTAATATTTGATTCAAAAAAGGAAATCTATATACGAAAAGATCAGTAAGCAGGTGCAAGTAAGTCTTGTGTATAAAAAGATCAGTAAGCAGATGCAAGTAAGTCCTGCATATGAAATAATTAGTGATCAGATGCGAGTAAGTCTGTTATATAAGGTCATAAAGCAATACCAATCTGGCTTAGTAGCTAACTAGATTTGAAAAGATCTGTTTTATGTAATATTTGAAGATACAAGCAACACCAACTTTTAGATTTAAGAGAATCTGTCTTGTATGATATCTGAAGATATAGGCAATACCAACTTTCAGATTTGAGAGGATCTGTCTCATATAATATCTAGAAGTACAGATGACTAATTTAGTAGAAAGCTATAGTAGAAACTAAGTTTGTACAAACATCAAACAAGAGTATATACAAGCTAAATTGAAATATAGTGTAGTATAGTTAGGTACTACAGCATCCTATCAATTAAGGAGTTAGTAAAGAGTACCTTGTGATAAGGTCTAGGCTTCAAATTATAAAGTTTGTGAACTAATATTAGCTCAGATATCTTCTGAAAAGAGAAGTAGTATAGAGTTAGGTAAACTTTGATAAAATAAGAATAGAATACGAATAAGTATCATAGAGCTAGAGAGTTTAAATAGGTAATCTTCAAATAAATTTCAGATATAATAGCTAGTATAGAATCTTCAGACAGACTACTTAAATTAGACAATTTAAAGTTATACGTATAGTTAGTTGTACTCTTACAATATGTATCATTTACTCACTATTAATACCAATAAAAGTTTTAGCTAATAGCATTTGTATAAAGTAAAAAAAAAAAAAAAAAAAAAAAAAAAATCAGTATAAATTACTTATATGTATAATCATTAATTTTTAATTGATAATATTCGAAAATTTATATTTAATCAATTTTAATCACTATTTTATTATTGATTTATATTAATAACAATTATTATCATTTTTAATTATTAGTGATTTTTATTTTAAATTAATATAAATTGATACATAACTAATTTATCATTGTATATCAATTTATTTTAATTAATTAATATTGATTATTGGCTATATATCGATATATAGCTTCTAAAAAAAATTTGGTAATGTAAGTTACTAGTTCTGTAATTTCTGTTATTGTAGTGAGTACTTCTAAAATATGATCATATACCAAGTTATATTATTAAACTCTTCTTTTACTTTGACTTAAATTGCGTTATATATTTCTATTAACTAATTATTAGTTTTTTACTATTGTAATAGATTAAATAATTCTGAGTTTTTGCTCATATATCTTCTGACTATATTGCTATATAATAAAAGACTAGTTTGTATTATAGGAATAGTACTAGAACCTGCAATATTATCAACCTCATATATCTGATCTTGTACTATATAATTTACTTCTAAATTAGAAGTTAAATAATCAGTTTCTTTTATAACTTGAGCGATCTTGCCTATTACTTTTATTAAGAAAAGCTTATAAAAAGTATAAGACTAATCTAAAATACAAAGTATATAAATTAAATTCTTCTAAATTTGATTCAAACTAACTCAGCTACCTCAAAGATATCCAAGTTCGATCTGTCACAGAAACTCATTTTCTCTTAAAAACCTTGATTTATATAGACAAATTCCTCAAAATTTGATTGATAATGATGACTTCTAGCCTATAATCAAGATCCTAGATCTTTTCTAATCTAATTTATACTAAGCTAAAAGTAGTTAATACCTAGTCTTAAGATATAAAAAGTTTAAAAATTATTATATATAATAGAATACAACTACATATTATATAAACATAACTTATAAGAGAAAAATTCGCTATCGAATTAAAAAACTCTTATAAGTGCAAGAGAGATAAAAAGAAAAAAAAAAAGTAAGTCTTTCTTCTTAATATAAAGAAAAAAAAGAGAAAAAAAGTAAAAATATTATGCTATGCAAAAACAAGAACGCATATCTCTATTATTCAAAATAACTCATTCAAATATTAAATTCTAATTAGATTATCCACATGATAGTAATATATGTGTTTGTTGTCTTGTTTAAGTTGCATATCAACAGATAATTTATCAAATTAGGAAGTGATACAGACTTGCTGATTTTTTATTAGAGGTTTATCAAATCTTCTACTTTTTATTATTTTTCGATAGAAAGAAATTCAAAAGATCCAAAGAGAAGAGAAAACAATATCAAAAAGAACTTTAAAGAGAAAAATATACTAGACCTAGTTTTAGTATTATAGTTAAAGCTTTATATCTTACTTTTATAGCTTCTTTCTTTTTTTTATTTTGTTTTAATTCATAGATGATACTTTGCACCTATATACAAGTTTCTATATATACACCTTAGCAAGCAAGAGCTTCTTACAACTGAACTTGCACTACTTATAGCTAGACTTCTACACTCATGCTAGTTAAAATATATAGTCTACTAGATGAGTATTAGAGGTACTACTAGACTTCTAAGATAAAAACAAAATTTTTCATTTGCTTTGATATTGGTATTGATGATTAATAGGAAGAGTCAACTGAAAGATATCTAAATGATTAGTTTCTATGATTATATATATTTGTTTGTTTATTTTAAAATTTTGTATATAGTCTGTTGTTATTATATTTTATGTTATATAATATATAGTACTGTTTCCAAATAGAAGTAAACTGAATTGCCTACTTTTTGTTAAATTATTTTTATTAAAATTTGTAGAAAATAATAATTTTTAATATTTTAAAAGTTTAGAGTTGTGACTTGTTTCAGAAATAGGTTCTGAACTTGATTCTCTTCTAGTAGTCATGTTTTTGGAATAACTTGAGTAGTCTTCTGGCTCAGAAGCCTTTTTTGTTAAGAATTGTTGTTGTTGACTTTTGTTGTTACAATAGCTTCTTTATCTTTTTAAAATTTTCATAAGTATATTAAGCTATAGATTATATAACTATAGTCTTGCTACTCTATTTAAGAATAAATAATATTTAAAGCAAGAATAATTAGTAGTAGTATAATAACAAATAATTTTGTAAATACGTTATTTGTTTTTTATATATAAAAAAGGATGTATATTAACTACTATATTATTTTCAAAATTAAATATATAAATGCAAATTATTAAGTTAATTATTGTATATTAATATATTTATATATAATTAAATGTTTAATTAGTACAGATTAATTAAATTTTGAAATAAATTACAAATTAATATATATAGTAACTAAAATCATAATCAAAGAAAAAACTTCAGTAGATATAAAATATATCTATAGTATTTAACACCATAGTATTATTTTTTTTTTTTTTACTTTATATAATATATTATCAAGAGATTTTTATTAGTATAGATAGTTTTGAGTAATGATTATATATATGAGAGTATAACTAGCTACATGTACAACTTAAGATTATCTAATTTAAGTAGTCAGCTCAAAGGTTTTATACTAGCTACTATATCTAAAATTTATTTGAAAATTTCCTATTTAAACTTTCTAGCTATATGCTATACCTATCTTACTATCATTTATTATCTAAATTCACTTAACTCCATACTATTTCTATTTTCAGAAAACATCAACAAAGCTAACATAAGTCTACAAACTTTATAATTTGAAGCCTAAGCTTATCTCAAATATCCCTTTACTAACTTCCTAATCGATAGATGCTATAGTAT
>CAJVPM010001172.1:0-12965 GCA_910592325.1 Scutellospora calospora | reverse complement strand
AAAAATATGTGTAGAGCAAGTTTACTTAAGGGCACTTGCTTGGTTTACTTAGTAAAATTTTAAGAAAATTTGGTTTTATTAAAAAATTTTTTGGGAAAATTTGGTACAAAGGATCTACAGATTAAGTGTGCTCAGCTATTAGTATTATTTGTTTTATATAATATATATAATATAATATAATACAAAGTATAACTAATATAGCTAGTATAGTAAATATAATATAAAGTACAACTAGATTAAAAATAGATTAGATTTTGTACTATGTATTGTTATGTTACTTCTACTTCTTTAAAGAGAACAACTAACTAGAATAACTAATGATAAAGAATACTTTATATAATATCCTTTATTACTGTATTTTGTCAAAGTTAATAGAGTATTTTTGTAAAATTTAACAAAGAAGATTTAAAGTAATTTGTAATTATAAAAGAAGTAACAATTAAAGATATATAAAAATATTAATCGATATTTATTTCAAAGTATCAGAAAAATACTTTTATTGTAAAAGAGTATAAAAACTTGATAATAAAATTAAGATCTACATATACTATTTTTATACTTCACAAAAAATTAGAAATATAATAGGCTACATATATTACAGAAGTTATATATACTACAACTATTACTAATAAAATATATAATATAACTAAGATTTTTAAATGATAAAGTACACAACTCTCTCTGCTAATCACCTAAACTATTATGGAGCAAAAAATTTTTTTATTACAAAATAATTTATAACTCTAGAAACCCCAGCAAAATAGTAGTTATTAAATAGAAGCATGAGTTGTATAGCCTAGTATTCTTTACATATGAGGCAGAAAGACCTAGTAGGTGATAATACTATTATTTTGGCCGAAAGTTTACATTATGATATTTTAAAGAAAAAGGAGAAGAAAAGAAGTAGTAGAAAGGAAGAAGAAATAACAAATAGTGTTTTGTACTGGAACAAATACTCCAACATTCTTTTTCTTTGTAACTAGTTTTTAAAACAACCTCCTTTATCCTTTGACTAACAAAACTAATACAATAACTGTAGCTTTTTTTATTTTGAAAAAAGTAGAAATTCTAGCTCACTTCTAACAAAGGATTAGCACTTGTACCACCTTATATTTTAAGCAAATCATATCTTGATTGTTTACAAGTCGATTAACATACATGAAGCCAACACAGATCTGCTTATGTAAATAGAATAATAGCTAACAAGAAGTTATACTCAAGATTTATAGTATATATGTTAGTACTATAAATAATTTTTATCTTTTATGCCTTAGCACAGGCTATAATAGTTTGTTTTATCTTGATTATCTTTTTTTCTGCCTTCTTTTTCTTCTTTCATTTTATTTCTGTGTGTTTTTTTTTTCATATAAGCAGCTTTTTTTCATATTTTGTTATCTCTCCTTTTATTTTTCTTGTTATTTGTTTTTTTTATTAGTCAGTTGAAATACAAATCCTTTGGCTCAGAAAGCTAGGAGAAGAAGGTTAGAAAATTAGGTAATCTGATAATAATAGTATATAGTAACCTTCTATTGATTAATTAAACATAACTTTGCTTTGGCAAACTGTTCTCTCAGAAAGAAAATTTGACTATTGCAGTTAGATTGTACCTAGGTATTATTTAGCTGCTGAGTAAGTTTGGAATTGTAAGAAGAGAATATTTATGTAGCTAGCTTAGTTTAGTTTATATTTATGTTATAATATTATTATGTTTTCTCTCAATAAAAGAAGGGCAAGATCATCTAAGTTCCAAAAAAAAAATATAACTAAGATTTTAATTATTTGTTACCTATGTGATTTATTACTACTCTTAACAGTTAGTAGTCTCTGATTATGTAATATGAAAATCAAAATAAACTTTTTGCAAGTTAGTTTAGAGTTAGAGTTAGAGTTATATTAGAGTTAGAGAAGAGCAATAGTAAAATATTATTAATCTAAAATTTTGCAAAGAATTTTTTAATTAGAATGCAAAAGGAGGTTTCATAAACAATAAATTAAGTTATAAATAATTTCTTTAAAAATCATAATTGTTTTAATTTTCATGTTATATCTGATCTTGAATTCTGATTAGTTGATTAAGTAGATGTATTACATCATATCTGTCTTAAATTATATAATCCTATAACTAATATATATATAAAATATATAATAAATATAGTATATGCTATATATATAATAAATAATAAAAGTATCTCAAAAACTATATATAATAGATGCATTATATGTAAATGAATCTCTTATAGTAACTATTAGCTAATTAGATTATACAAATTATTATAAAAAACTAGAACTTGATTATCTCAAAATTCTGTAATTGAATTTTGATAATTTTTAACTCATTAAATCTGTTTTAGTAAGCTAATTCCAATGGTATATGTTTTATCTAATTTGAACTAGTAGATTAAAAGTTATTAAGATTTTTGTATTTTTTCTTAATATTTTACATATCAATAGTATATATAATACAAATTAGAAAGAAAACAAATAAGTAATTAATTAATTTGTATTAAATTAATTTGAACTATAAAAGAATTATATAATTGTTAGATAAACTAATAATTTTTTCTGAGTTGTCATATGATCTAGTTTCAGATTTAGAGAAGATAAAGAAAAAAAGAATAAAGTAAGGTAAATTTTAAGAAAAAAGCTTTAAAGCAGTTTTTTAGAGGTAGAATTCTAAGTTTTAGTATATTTTGGATAAAATTTATATCAGAATAAAGCCTGAAGTAAGCTAAGTATAACTCTGTTAATGAGCAAGTACTGTTAACTTAGTAGAAAATTAAGAAATTTTTAGAAGAACTATTTAATAGTTTAAATAAAATATCTTGAAGAGTTTGAGTTTGAAAGATATAAAACTAGACTGCTCTAAAGCAAAATCTTGCATAGAACAATTTTGCTTAATAGTCTAATAATTATTTATTTAATAAAGTTTTTAATTATAACAAAATATTTTTAAGAAGTTTTGATACAAGTGATCTACAGAAAGAGTTAGTGATTTGCATCTTTTTATTAATTATTAATAATAAAAATCAAAAATATAATATATTAATAACTATATTAATTTTACATTTTTGATAAATAAATAATTGAATATTTGCTTAAATAATAATAGCTCTATCTGCTTTTAAATTAAATTAAATAGCTTTAGATATATTTGAAAACTAATAACAAATATGACCAAGCTTAATTTTCTCTATTTTTTAGAAAGTGTATATGATAAAATTTCTTTCTCAATAGTTCGAAAGTCTTTTATATTATCAAGATCATATGAATTGCTAATGCACTATCCAATTTCTTATGAGACTTCTCAAATCAATTATATTTATGTAACAAATGCTAGAATTAAAATAATTATATGTAAGTTAAATTATATACAAATAACAAAGATTATACTTACTAACAACAAGGCTTCTTTACTATAGAAATTTCCAATTCAGTAATATTATAATTTGTTATTTCAAACAATTCAAGTAAGTTCAAAGTATTTGTTATAGATAGATGCAATAGTTTCTTGCTTGATGAATGTAATAATTCCATGCTTGATGAATCCAATGCCTCTTAAATCGATCGTTTCAATACTTTCATCTAGAGTTTGTACCCGTTGAGAAAATCACTACCTGGGTATTATTAAATACACGGGTTGACCCGGATGAATTACTATGTTATTCAAGCAAAAATCTTTACCCGGGTACAATCACTACTTTCATCTAATTCATGCAGGTTTTCTTTTCGATCTAAAATAAAAAGTTAAAATGTTAAATATAATTTTTTTTAAAAATAATATTATAAATATATAAAACTTTACTTTGAACTTTTATCATAATTATTAAAACATTGTCAGCAAATATTAATAAAATCTTGACCTCCTTGACCTCTTGTTTCAACTTGTGTTACATTATTTTTTCGAAACCAGTTGACAAATTCTCAATCATATTTATCCCTTTTTTTTGTTAGCGCCTCTTTGTGTAATATATTTAGAAAGAAAGTCCAACTTATGATCAGAATTTTTTTACTATTCCAATAAAGTTCTATTGATTGGCAAGAACAATCTTTGCCATAAATTTTTGTACAAACTAAGCATGTTACATGTTGGACATGCATTAAGGCGAAAACTTAATAAAGACATTGGATAGAACAATGTACTGTAACAGTAACACAAAAAATTCTTTATATACGTAGCACTAATCATTTCGAAATCAATAACTTATCCGAATAAACTTCGGTAAATTTTTTTAGGGTGCCCCAGGATTTATGAAAACAGCTGTAAAGTATAGATAATAGAACTTTATTTTTAATACATCGATAACTAGTCCTTTATAAAGGCTAAAGGGCATCCATTTATACAATTTGGTTATAAAGGATTATTCCTATTATTTTCTTTTAGGATTTTGAATCCTCCTTTTCACCCACGAGTAATTATCCTTCATCCATGAAGTTATTATCTCACAACACTTTACCTGCAATCAATTCACCGACATGCTTATTTTATAGACAACCAATTCCTAAACAACTTATTTAACAGATAGCTCATTTCACAGACATTATCGTCATTAGAATTAGAGTTAGAATTCGATTTCGGTTAGAGGAATTTTTATAAACAACCAATTCCGAAACAACTTATTTCACAGACAGCTTATTTCACAGACATTATCGTCATTAGAATTAAAGTTAGTATTCAATTTCGGTTAGAGGAATTTATAATGAATAAATTTAACTGTGAATTAAGTTGTATACGAAATGAGCTTGTTTAGGATTTAGTTGTCTGTGAAAATAAGCCTGACGTTAAATTTGATTGTCATTGAAGTGATACAAATCCAATAGTCTTATAGTTGGTGAACAAACTTCTAAGGAGAGATTTGTTTACATAAATTTATGAATCATACAGATATTAAAAATTATGTATTACAGCAGTAATTGTTTTTTTTTTTTTTATAATATAAAATAACGATAAACTGTACAAGCCATATCGAACTGATAACATCCCTATACGGCAGGTGATTATCTCTGCAATATTATAGTTTTCATGTCTAACCTAAAATAAATAAAACACGATAAAACCTTATTGTTATTATCCGACATGTGTGATTGATGTTTTTGTCACGAGATTACGTAATCTTTTGTGCAAAATATCATTCCAAAATCATCCCAGTTTAATATTAATAATATATTCGTTATTCATGCTGCATAGTAGCACATGGGAGCGATATTAATTCGAAAAAATTTCCGATTTTTCATCGCATTATTAATCCGATACATATTGGAGAAGTGTTAGGATATGAACAAAGCGTATATGTTATGCGTCATTTTTCAATTTACGTCGATTATTAATTGACGCATGTCATTTTTCAATTGAAAAATGACATACGTCGTTTTTCAATCGGTATGAATTTTGCGGATTAAAAAAAAGTTGCCAGAAAAATTATTTATATTAAATATTTAAATTCTAATTTAGCTACATTTTGACCGAACATATTCAAATTAATGTAATGTATTAATATAATGTATTAATATTTTAATAATAAAACTAACAATTTTTGCATTGTCCATGTAAAACACATCCACAGCGTCTTGAGCATAACGAATTATTTTTTCTGCAAGAGCATGATTTCGTGTTGGACGAGGTCTTTGGCTTAAACCAATATTTACATTATTTATATCATTACATATTAGCGTTAATAAAATTTTTATTAAAGTTTAAAAAATTTTTTAAATGTATGAGTTGAGTGTTCTTAGATTGAGCATTCTTGAGTTGGTTCGAGTGCTCTTGAGTTGTATCCCCATCAGAAATTCGAGTCAATAAAAATAATAATAATTTTTTTTTTTGTTAGAATAATGTTACAAATTATTCACTTGCCTGTATAGAATTTAGAAATAATTGGACGAGTAACGCATATTTTACATTCATTGACAGCGTCTTCGACTAACGGATCTATTTATTATTAAATAAAAAAAATATAAACCTTTCGCCGGGTCTTCCTGTTGAGCACCACAAATAACTTTGTAATAAATTTTCAACCACGCACTCTTGTGTTCCCATATTATTTCTGCTTTGTTTACGTATGTAAAGTTCTATAATACCAACGCGAAGAACTTTAAAAGTATTAATCGCTTAATGTTTAAACGTTAGGTTACACTGAATATCTATTTTTTTTGTAGTTTAGACATTCAAGCTTCGTTTATTTTATTTTATTTTATTTTTTTGATTTGTATAAGTCTCATGGGTTAGAACAACTTTGTGGATTTCATTATTAACGAAGAAAAAATGAAGTACAATTATTAACGAAGAAAAAATGAAGTATAATTATTAACGAAGAAAAAATGAAGTATGATAAAGAACTTCTTAAAAAAACATTTTATTTATTCACCATCATTCATATCAATATAATACGTAATAAGTTCTGTCTGTCATAATCCATCGTTGATTATAATATGATCTGCATTAAAAATTGACCTGTGTCGTTTATCAATCGGTGAAAATTGAAAAATGACAGGCGTCAATTAATAATCAACGCAAATTGAAAAATGACGCATAACATATATATCCTAAAGAGTAGAATCGACTTATTATAGATACAGTCGTAGATATTACTTATTATAACAATATTGAATAACGATATATTTTGAAAAAAAATTTTTTTTTGAACAATTCTATATAGTTATATATTTTTATTGATTACATATTTGCAAATAAATATTATATCATGTCCAGAATAAGGTTGGCTAATGTTTAAATAATTTTGGAAAATCAGTCATGCCGAAAGAGCAAAACTGAATATCGTAAGTCGAAATTTCTACCGAAAGTTCATAAAAAAAAAAACAATAAAGATTTTTTATAAATAAAATCTTAAAATAAATTTATGACTTAGACTAGTTATTGATAATCAAAACTTGTAAAGGACGTCGCTATTAAATTTCATTACATTATAGCGCTTTGCAATAAAGTGTGACATCTGCAGATCATGATGTCATGTGAAATTACTGATTCTCCGACAATTTTAAAGGTTTTAACCAAAGTATACAATTGCTTATTGAAATATATGATTGATAGAAAATTTTAAATTTCAGAAATTTCTAATTACCATTATCACAAAAATCACAGTGCCACAATTTATTCATAATTTATTTTATTTTTTTTTTAATTTTATAAATCTATAATTTAGATAAAAAAAAATTTCATCAAATCTGATCAAGTGGTTATCGAGATATCTTCGCTTGAAGTTTGAAAAACCATAAAAACTTTATCAAATATGATCGTCATCACGCAAAAGGGACAAAAAAAAATTTTCTTAAAGAATAGAAATATAATTAACATAAAAATAAAAACTTAATTTTTTGCCTCATCCCTCCTTTTACTGTGGGGCAAAACTACTTTAATCTTTTAACGTACTAAAAGAGTCAAGGATCGACATAACGTTAATGAAAATTAAACTTCGATTACTGTATATTCCATATGTATTCCGGACAATAGCTACGTCTTAATATTGTAAATGCATAAATGCATATCAAATTCACAAAGCAAGAAATAGCTCAGAAAGTAAATAATAATTTTTTTTTTTTATAAATTTATAGAAATTTCCAAATTTTAATAAAATATTAAAAAGTTGTTCGTTACACGGTTCATTGAATAAATTAGTGACACGTATCCTGCAGTGCATTTAGTACGCACACACATTAAGCTCTCTCTCTCTTTCTTACTATTTCATCTCAAAAAACTTACGACAATTATGACTAAGCAACTTAATAAACTCTTTAAAGAAAATTATATCGAAACACTTCAATGTGACTCTTTTGAAGCAGATAGCACTATACTATCTAGTAATAGTTATAAATATTTTTCAAAAAGATATAATAAATTTATGGTTTTAAGCAAGATATACTTCTCTCAAAATAATACAATAAAAGATTTTATCAATGATGTAAGATTATATTATATTTAATATTTTTAATATTCCAATATTCAATATTCAATTTCCAAGATATTATACCGTATTAAATGTTGATAATCATTTCATTTTTTTTTTTCAGTTAAGACAATATAGAAAAGTAGAATTACATGAAAATATATTAAAATTCATAGGCATCATTAAACAAAATAGTAGTACACACGAAATAATATTCATTCATGAATATGCTAACGATGGAACTCTTCGTCAATATTTAAATCAAAATTTCTGTATTCTTAATTGGAATGATAAGTTGATCCTTGCAAAACAGCTTGTTAGTGCAATAAAATGTTTACATGAAAACGATATAATTCATATGAATTTGGTAGTCTTTTTAATTTATTTCATTTCTTTAACATCTTTTGATAGTAATTTATCTAATTTATTTTAGTTATTTTTTTCTTTTAACGTATATTTCTTTAATACTAATTATTTTACTGATTTATATATTATATTATTAGAATCCAAAAAACATTTTCGTTCACAAAGGGAATATAAAGATAAATGAATTTATCGCTTTTCAATATCATAATAAACTTTCAAATAAGTTCAAATCAATTCAATATACGGACCCTCAATATTTAGAAAATCATGAAATCTACAAACTTAATAAAAGTTCAGATATTTATAGTATCGGTGTTCTTCTTTGGGAAATTTCAAGTGGCGTTGTTCCATTTAAATCAGAATTACCTTTTAGTTTTAATTTATTAAATAATATCATTCATGGTAAACGAGAAGTTGCTGTTTCTGGAACTCCTAAAAAATATGTAAAAATATATACAGGTAATTTTAATTTTAATTTAATTAATTAATTAATTAATTAATATTTTAACTAAATTTACATATATATATATTTATTTTTATTAAATTATAAATTAGATTGTTGGAGATATGGCTCAAGTTTACGTCCAACAATTCAAAATGTTTTTAAAGATCTAAACAATATTAATTACAATTATGATGAAATAATTACTGAATCTATTAAGAATAAAGAACATAAAGAGAATTCAATATTAAAAAATGAATGTTCGAATAAATCAGATTTATTACAACATTATACAGATTTACGTTATGAAATTATTAAAGAATTAGAAATAATTTCTTCAATAATTTTAACACTTAAAAAAATTCCATCTTCCGAAGATTCAATTAATTCATCTTTATTAATTCCTAAAATATTTCCTTCTTCATTAATTTCAAATAATTTAGATGATAATAATTTAGTAAAATTTCTTTTTGATTTAAATAATTTATTTATTTCTCAAATTAATATTCAAGGAATTTCTGAAGTTACTTCTTGTTCTATAATTTATTGTTTACAAAATTTTATAATTGATAATGAAAGATGTTCTATCGAAGTTTTCAATTATTATAATTATTATTCTAATCATCGATTTAGATTTTGTTTTACTTCAATTATTGGATTCTTTTATGAATATGGAATTGGAACTAGTGTTGATTATTTAAAAGCTTTTGATATGTATAATAACGCAGCTGATGATACTTATAATAATAATAATAATATTAATTATAATAATAATGATTCAGTTTTTCTTACTGATGATTTATTAAAAGAAAATCAATTCATTGGATTAATTTCTCTTGGTACACTTTATATTTATGGAAAAGGTGTTTTAGTAAATAAACAAAAAGCTTTTCAATTATTTTTAAAATCGGTTGTTAGAGGTTCAAATTTAGGAAAATGTTATATAGGTGATTGTTATCATTATGGTTATGGTGTTATTGAAGATCATTCACAATCTTTTAAATGGTATATGGAATCTGCTAAAGAAGGAAATGCAAGAGCTCAAAATGCTATTGGTTATTGTTATCAATTTGGTGAAAAAATTAATAAAAGTGGTGGTTTAGCTTTTATTTGGTTTACTAAAGCTGTTGAAAATGGTAATTATTTAGGTTATCGTAATCTTGGTTATTGTTATCAATTTGGTGTTGGAACTTCTATAGATGAAAAAAAAGCTTTTAAATATTATAAGAAATCTGCTAATGGTTCAAATAGTTTAGGTCAAAATGATTTGGGTTATTGTTATCAATATGGTATAGGAACTACGAAAAATGAATCTAAAGCTTTTTCTTATTATATGAAATCTGCTAAAGGTGGAAATAGTTCTGGTCAAAGTAATCTTGGTCGTTGTTATTTACATGGAATAGGAACTCCTGTAAATAATAAACTTGCTTCGGAGTGGTGTAAAAAATCTGCTAAAAATGGTAGATATAGATTCGGTCAAAATTATTTTTTATATAATAGTTTTTATGGTTAAAAAAAAAAAAATACATGTAAATTTTTGTTGTATAAATTTCTTTAGTTATGTAATAACTTTGTTAAATAAATATTTTATTATATCTATTGTAAATAAATAAATTTTATATTAAATTTGGAGAATGAAAAAAAAGTGTATTAAATAATTGGAAAAAGAATAAATTATTCGAATTTACTAAACAATTAAAAACTAAAATAAAAATATGTATTATATAAATAATTAATATTTATCCACTCTCAAATTCATTTTTACTTTGTAACTATTAACATTTCTAAGGTAAGGAAATCAATGAACTTATATAAATGTACATCACCTAACTATTATGTTCTATGACATTTCTCATTCGTGCCATTATGAATTCCAAATAATAATAATAATTTTTTTTTTTAATATTACATATTTCGTAAAGGCAAATTACTCTTGGATGAATCTTTAATTATTCTCAAAAGTGTGGCAAAAGTTCTCAAAGACAATAAATAATGACATTAATTTGCCATACTATACTGTATGTGTAAAATGTTATGCGTCATTTTTAATTATTATTGTTCGATAAAAAGTCTTAAATTACGAAAAAATACAAAAAAAATGGCTACCTAAACCTGTCTTGATTATAGGTGCAGACATTTGGCGACGTATGGATACGTCACATTGACGTGTCGTAACGACGTAGGTCGTAATAGTTGACATTTGCGTCAAAAGTGCCGTAACGACGTGGTCGTAATAGCTGACATTTGCCATAATTAAGAATTTGGATTCCGATATAACAATTTGTTATTTCAAGACAAAGTCTTGTCAATTGTTACATAATGGTCTCTTGTTTTTATATCTGATTCCAATTAATTAAAAATATAAGTACGAAATTGGATTTTTTTATTTAATAAATATAATAAAATGTTGATATAATACAGTAATATAACGGATTTTAAAATTAAAAAATCCGTTATATCTATAGTCAACTGTAATTACGAATAAAATAAATAAATCCATCGTCGTAAGAGTTCTACATTGATTTTTCAGGGCGAACAGGACAGTTTTTAAAAATTTTCGTCACAATGTTATGACACATTTTACAGCACATACCAGATGTTACGGCACATACCAGATGTTACGGCACATACCAAATGTTACGGCACATATGCATATGTCTAAAATTAAGTCAAATGTCGTTCATGGCGTTTTGACGTGTCATCACGTCTTGAGTTACGTCTTAGGTGACGTTAAGATCAGTTACGGCATCACCAAATGTCTGCATCTATAGTATTGAGTTTTATTATTTATAATTTATTATTGATAGAGTAAGTAATATAAGAGATAAAAAACTTTTTTTTATACTGTTTAACAACTATACTGCAAAAAATAAAAAAAAGGAAAAACAACTATATAACTAATACTAAAAACTCTTTTCTTTAAGAAAACTTTAATAAAAAAAATAACAATATATAAAAAAGACAACATTAATCTTTAAAACCAACTACTTGAATATTATAATTTTAATTATGTAGAATAGAAAAAAAACCAAAATTAAACAATTTAAAGTGTACAAATAGCTAATTATACTTTTACAATATGTATCATTTCTTACTATTAATATTAATAAAAATTTAGCTAATAGTATTTATATAAAGTAAAAAAAATATATTGTTGGAAATAAATCAGAATTATTATGTAAAAATATTTAAAAACATGATTTAAAAATATAACTAAAATTGTAATTTGGATTATAACTTAAACTACTAATTATATAATCAGATTTTTTTCTATTGTATATAAAAAAAATTTCAAAAATTAGTTTATAATACTAAATTTAATTTTTACAAAAAAAGTATTAACTAATCTAAAAAGAAAAAAAATAAAAACAGAATTAATACAATATATAATAAGAAAAAGATACAATAATTTATTTTTACAAGCTTATAGTTTAGCTTTAGTATTGTAAAAACTTTTTTTAAATTATATAGCTACAATATTATAGACAAAACTTACAAAAAAAAAGTTAATAAAAAGAAAAAAATATGAGTTAAAGGACTGTTCAAAGAAGACTATTAAAATAAAAGAAAAAAGAAATATTAGTAAAGAAAAAACAGAATAAGTCACAGTATACTTCTTTTAAATTTTGTTATAAAAAGTTCTTTTTTTTGTCTTAAGTTAGAGAATAACTCCTTTACTCTCTTTACTTTTATATTAAATAAATAAAATTTTAATAAAATATATAATTGTTATTAAATAAAAATTTATTATTACTATACTTGTTTCTCTATATAATATATTTGATTATTTTACCTTATTAAATCATTTCTGTTTTGTTGTTTTATTGAATAATATTATATGAAAATCTAAAAGAATGAGTAACTAACTTACTATCTTTCACCCTACTACTATAAAATTCATATACTCTTACAATAACAGTGCTAGTAGAATTGACCAAATATAGACAAATATTCATATCATTCTCCTTGACTATGCAGACATCCTTCCAAATCTATTCTCTAACTTAAACTACTCAACTATTGTTCTTGAAACAACAATTATCATTAACAAACCTCTCATACCAAACTCCTATATAAGGACTGTTTTCAAATGGAACTCTACTCAAGCAATACAGTTTGAAAAATATCAACAACATACAGAACAAAACCTTACCAGTCTCTTTACTTCTATAAAAAAAATCTCAAATACCAATGACCTTAACAATATATGGTATGAGAGGTTTGTTAATGATAATTGTTGTTTCAAGAACAATAGTTGA
>CAJVPM010001171.1:0-12966 GCA_910592325.1 Scutellospora calospora | reverse complement strand
TTTATTCTGCTGGAATATAGGTGGGAAAAGTTTTTAAGAAAAGACTAGGCAGTCTTGATATGAGCTGGTAGTAGCCTCTTTGGGATTAGGAAACAAATATGCTATCATATAGTTTAACGTTTCTTATAAGAGAAATTGTTACTGCAGCAGATTACACTTGGGTACCTTAAAGGCAGCTGAGTGAGTTTGGATCAGTACTTAGGAGGGTAATTTAGTATAATTTTTATAGTATGTTATCATATAGCTTTTTGTTAAGCTTTCCTTAATAAAGTGAAGGGCAAGATCGTCTAAGTTTAAAAAAAAAAAAATAAAGTTTTTATTAATAAAGAGTAGATGTCTTTTACTGTCTGGTACTGTAGGTATGCAAATATAAGTATGTAGTATGATACAATATATATATTTATTCTAAAAAATATATAAAATTATTATAAACTTTAAATCTTTGATTATTCTCAATTTACATATTAACTTTTTTTTGATTTTATAACTAAATATAATAAAAAAAGAAGAATAAAATTGTGTTAAATAATATATTAAAATTTTATAAAAATTGCATACTTTGTTTATATAATATTACTATAAAAAAATAAATTTTTAGTTTTAAAATTATAATTGTATATAAAATTTTATTCTTAATAATTTTATTTAAAAAATTAAAATAGATTATTTTAAAAAAAAAATTTACTATATACTAAATATAAAATTTTTAGTTTATTTTATTTTATTTTTAGGAGTTAGGTTTTATACCTTAGTTAGTTAAGTTTTCAACTCTTTACAGACAAAGTCAACAGTTTAAGTCTGGTTAGAAATATTTGCTTCTATAATTCTTATGAAAACTATTAATCAAATATGAAACCCTATAGTAAAACCTATGTGAAGTACAAGATTCTAGAAAAGAAATTCTCAAAAGAAAATTGATATTATAGAGTAAGCTAGCATTATGTATGATAGTTGGTATCACAGAAGATTCTATTATATAAGTATTGCATAAATAAGTTCTTAAAGAGTTAGATAGCACTAATATCTTTAGCAGTTAGGAACTTGTTTGAGAGAGTAATATAAAGATAATATAAGCTAGAGTAATAAGTGAAGTAGTGAATATAATAGAAATCTATAGTAAAATATTGTTCTAACTAGATATAGAATACCTCTAGTATATATAAAAGCTAGAATTAGAAGGTCCTAGTTCTGTAAAAAGTTAGCTACTATCTAGTATATGTGTAATAATCTAAATTAGCAGAAAATATTATGCTAGTAGTATATTTATATATTAAGAGTACAAGAGTATACCAATATTAAATACTAGTTAATGCTGATGCAAATTAGAAGTAGTACTAAATATTACAAATCTAGTTAGAAACAACTTTGTTATGAAATATAGCCTGTACTCTACCAATATACAGAAGTATCTAGTATTGATAGTAATACTGCATATAAATACAATTGTATATTATAAATATTGCATACCTAGTCTTATAATAGTTATATTAGTTATGAGCTTAGATTAAATATTATAAGCTAACTAGAAGATACATGAGTTTAGATAGCTAAACACCAAATAAGAAGTTTTCTGTAAGGATTATAATAACTTATATAATCTATAGTATCTATTTGGTAGTATCTTTATAAGAATATAAGTGATATAATAAATATAAAAAAGATAATTTAATAAAGATAGTTATAGTATAAATTCTGATTAATACTATTTCTTAAACTGTCTAGCAGGCAAATTTGCCTGCTAAAATTTTTTTTTTTATATTTTTTTAATATTATTTAAAATTTTATTAAGAATGAGTTCTCATTTTTCTAAGCTAAAATAAAAATTTAATATTTATTTAATTAGTATTTATTAAAATTTTTATATTAATATATTTAAGTTTTTTTAATAATTTAGTTTATTTTTGACCTATTCTAAAATTTTACTATAAAATTTTTAAAAAAATTTTTAAATTTTTATATGTTTTTAAGAGAAATTTTTATTTTACTATTAGTAGAAGTTAAAATTTTAATTATAAAATAACATAAAGTATTATAAGTAAAGTTATATAATTTGATCTGTTCTATAATTTTTATTATAAATATAGAGTATCTATTCTTAATAATTTAAAAGTTTGTTATATATTAAAAATAAATTTTCTAAAAATTTTAATTTTTTTTTATAAGCAACTTAAATTTTTTTTCTAATAATTTAAAAATTAAAAGTATTAAAATATAATCTTTAATTCAATAACAACTTATTGAAAAAAAAATAAGGATATTGTGGAAAGCTAGGCCTTTACTAAGTGTAATAGATACAATTTAGGAAGCTTTAATAATAATAATTGTATAATTAATATTAATTATAAAGAATGATACCAAGTAGTAGATATACAAAGAAAAGAAGAGAAAGATCTACTACTAGAAGTATCTACGATAGTATATACAGAATTTAAAGAAATAGTAAAAAATAGCAGCTTTAGATAAGAGCTTTGTATAGAAATTATAGTGAACAGACTTGAATCTGCAATTATTCAAAACTCAATAAAAGAAAAGAACTTAAAAAAAGATTTACTAGAAGCATATGAAAGATTAAAAGGAAGGAAAGTAATAGAATATTACACAGATAGAATATTAGAAAGTAATAATAAAAGGGAGGATATAGATAGAATGGATATAGGATAGTAGTCAGAGAAAAGAATATAGTAGATAAAAATATTAGTTTTAGCAGTAGTCTAGAGAATTAGCTCTTCTTAATATGTACTAAGCTAGAAACAATCTGGTCAGCTCTTTTTACAGCACTATATAAAACCAAAGCATATATTTTCACAGATAGCAAAGCTGCAATAGAAGCTCTAGAAAGAGATAATACAAATAATAATATATAAAGCTAGTTTAAGCTAAAAAACAGAAGTATAATAAGCTAAATTCTAGAGTATTGCAAGGCAAAAGACCTAAACTTGATACTGCATAAAGTTAAAAGCCATAGCGAAAACAAATGAAATGACTAAGCAGATAGATTAGCTAAGGAAGGAATAAAAAAACATATAAGTCTTAACATACCAGAGACAACATCTAGCAACCTAATAGCTATACCTAAATAGAAAAGTCTAGTAATCGAAAGGCTTCTAAGATCTTTTATAAACATTATTACAGTAATAGTATATGAAACAGAATAGACAAATCTAAGTAAAATAGCTAAAATTATAGCTTATAATCAGAATCCTAATTCTGATACAGAGTTGAATTAGAAAATTATATAGGACTTGCTTAAAGAAATACAAGGCAAAAAATGTATCAGCTTAAAAAAGAGCAAGTCTTTCATGTTCTGTATAAAATGCATTAACAAGATTCTATCTACATAAGATATTTGCTTTTAAAGGAACTCTAAGTTTTACAAAAGTTAAAGATATATAGTATGTTTTTAAGAAGATGAAACTTTCTACTACCTAGTAGAATGTGAAATCTATCAAGGAATATGTAAAAAACTTAAAAAAGAAGTTATACAACTAACAAGTCTAGAAGTTTTAACAAAACTAGATTTGACATTTAGTGAAATCTCTTTTAAAGAAGCAATTTATAGTGCAAAATTAGAAAAAAAAATAAGAAACAGAAAGATGCATCTAAGAAGACTCATAAGCATTAAGCAGCTCACAAGCTTAAGCAAAGTAACTTAGTCAAGAAAAAAGGTAAGCAGAATCTTAATAAGCTTTGTAAAATACTTCTGGGAGTGTTTTTTCAAATATTTGTGAAAATTCTGATATGAAGTCATGATTGAGTAGAAAAAAGAGAACCAAATCATGATTAAGGACAAAAAGAAAAAAAAATGAAGCAAAAAAGAAAATGAAAACAAAGAAAATACTCAACCTAGTAATATAGAAAAAGAAAGAGAAGAGAGAATATAGAAAGAGATATTAGAAAAAGTTGACATATAGATAAGGATAGGAAAAAAAAAGAATAGTTAAAAATTAAAACAAAATAAGATGATTTTGATATAGGCTAGTAGTAGCCTCTCATAGACTGGAGGCTTAGAATCTGTACCTGCAGACTAAAGTCTTTGCAAGAGCAATTGTTGCTGTAGCAGATCGCACTTGGGTACCTTAAGGCAGCTGAGTAAGTCTAGAATAGTTGAAGAAGGGTATCTTATTATATATTAGATAGTAATTTACTTTGTAGCATATATAAACTTTTTCTTAATAAAATGATAGACAAGATTATCAAATATATATATATATATATAATCTTTAATTATAGTTTTAATTTAAAAAAAAAATTTTTTAAAAATTTTAAGATTTGATAAAAATAGATCAAAAACAAAGTTTAAAAATTTAAAAAAAATTTTAGTAGCTAAATTTGCTTACTAAATCAAATAATTTAAAAGATAGTAGATTAGTTTTGATTAGGTCAAGTATATCTTGAGAATAAATTAGTTCTAAAGTTGTATATAGATATTAAAACTAGTTGTAATTGTTACTTGTAATAAATTATGATAAAAATTTAATAAAGTGTTTAGCCAAAAAGGTCATTTGTAAAAAAAAAAAAAAAAAATTTATTTTATTTTTTTTTTAGCAATCTTGCTTATTATTTTATTTAAAAAAAATTTATATTAGCTACAAAGTAAATTACTATCTAAACTATAATAAGATACTTTCCTTCAACTACTTTAAACTTATTCAACTATCTTATAATACTCAAATATAATCTGTTACAGCAATAATTTTTCTAATAAAAGCTTTAGTTTGTATATACAAATTCTAAGCTTCTGATTAATAAGAAGCTACTACTAGATTTATACTTGCTTTTTTAATTGCTCGCAAGATATTACTATTTTTAGATCTAAACTATTTATATATTTTCTTATATCTTAGACAGTTTTTAATTGCTGCTATTATACATGTACTATCTGTTTGACTTTCTACTTTGTACTTGCTAGATGCTAATAGAATTGCAACTAGATATGCAGTTATTTCTGCTCAAGTAGATGAAAACCAGTTTTGAATTCTTCCTCTATAACTATAAACTACATTATTTATGCTATCTATTTGTACTACACTATATCCTATCTTTGTTTCTTCTCTACTTTCTCTTTCCTTGAGTGAGCTGTTAGTATAGAAAACTATTTCGTCTTTTCCTTTATTTGCTTCTAACCCTATTTTGAGTGCTTTTCTGATTTCTGAATTTTGAATTACTTGATTAATCAACTTCATTTCCCAACTGCTTTCTAATTTGATTGATTCAAGATTTTTAAACTTTTTGAAATCTTCTGCCTTCTCTTTTTTAGAGCCTTCTTCTATTTTTTCAAGAGCTTCTCTATCGAATGTTAAATATGGTGTATTGTCTTTTTTCTGAACATACCTTGAAATATTTTGTACATCTTTTAGTGCTACTCTCTGGTTTTTACCTTCTTTTTTAAGTCTTGAATTTTCTATATATCTTTTTTGCTATCAGTGTTCTTCGATCAGATTTTCTTGATCTTCTTTCTATGTTTCTACTTCAATTAGCCTTTTTTCTTTTTGATAACATGCCTGATTTGACTTCTCTGATTTTCTTTTCCTTTTATATAAATAACATTCTTCTGTAAAAACAAGTTAGATAAACAGATACTAAAGTATTATATATCTTTAAAAACTCTAATTACAATAGCAAAAAAAATATAATAGTATACTTTAAAAATGAAAAAAATTATATAAACGGTACAAAATTTGTAGTATTCTACTTTAATTTTAGACTTAGCTAAGTAAAGAAAAAAGATAAGATTGTAGAAAATAGAATAATATATATAGAAAAAAGAAAGTTATTCTATAACAGAAAGTATGAAGAAATATACAATAAAGATACTTAAAGCCTAAATCCTTCAAATATTGAGTCAAGTAAAAATGAAGTATCTGATATTGAGAACTTAGCTAAAGAATACTAGTAAAAAAGTACATACTCTAAAAAAAAAAGTAAAGAAATCAAAGAATAGAAAAGAAAAACATCTTTTAGTAAAAGATCTAGTAATACTATAATATTTCAAAAACCAAATATGAGTTACAAAAACTAAAAACTTATGTTTTTAAAAAAATTCTAAATTATATAAGAGTAAAACTTGTATAGTATACTTTGTAAAAAAAGAGTTTCTAGAATATATTGCTAAATATAAATATACTAAAGAATATATAAAAGAATAAAAGAGTTTGTTATAGAAGAGTTAGATTTAAAAATCAATAGCAAATAGAAAATTTCTGTTTTGAATTAATGTTTAAGAAGAATATTTTTAGAATAAGATATAGATAATATATTCAGTAAAAGAAAACTATATATCTGAGAATTAATTAGCAATAATCTTATAATAGAAGTTAAAAGTTTGTTAAAATTTAACTCAAAAGCTAGCAAAGCTATATGCTAATTTATAAAATTATTTTTTTTAAACTTTTTTAAAAAATTATAGAAATTCTATTATGAAGTTATATTAGAGTAAAAAGAAAAAAACAATATCAAGTTTAAAGAAAAGCAAAAAAAAGTCTAAATAAAAGAACAAGAAAGGTTCAAAAGTGATTTAATATATAAAGAAAACTACATTTCTAATGTAAAAATCTTTAAAAAGATAAATAGAAATAAGAAAGAAAAAATTCAAAAAATAGCTGAAGCAAAAGTTAAAATATGAATAAAAAGAAGATTAAAACAAGCTAATTAAGTTTTAAAAATAACTAAAAAATTTTAATATAGATACAAAAAAGCTTTTTGCAAATTATTAAAATATTAATTTGCTTAGCAAACTACTTTTTTAGAAAGAAAACTATTTTTGTAGTAGATTATACTTAGATATCAAGAATAGCTAAATAAGTTCAGAATTAAACAAAGAAAGTAATTATATAGCTAGTTTAGATTAATTTATATTTTTGTTATAATATTATATATATTTACTTTTAATAAATAGCATATCAGCAGATTTGCAAAATTGGTCTTGAATTGAAAAGATAATTTAAGGAGTAAATAGATACAATAACACATAGTATAAAATTTATACTATGTGTTATTGTATCTATTTATTCCTTAAATTATCTTTAATAAGTATATTTGTTTGCGAATAACTTTGAGGATACAATTTAGAATTAATTTAGGACCAATTCTGGAAATCTTCTGATATAAAAAGCAAGATTATCTAAGTTAAAAAAAAATAAATAAATAATAATATTATTTAACAAAAACTAAAAGTAATATTAAGTGATATATAAATTAGTATGCTTAATTTGTAAATTCCTTGTACCAAATTTTCCTAAAATTTTTTTAATAAAACCAAATTTTTTCAAAATTTTATTAAGTAAACCAAGCAAGTACTCTTAAGTAAACTTGCTCTATATACAATTTTATATCCTAGCGGCCTAGTTTTATAACTCTTGTTTTCTTTTAAGCAAAGTTATATTCAAAAAACTAAAAGTAGTAAAATTTTAAATTTTCTCTAAAACTAGCTTCTATACCTCTTTTGTGCTCTTAAGTAAAGTTGTTTGCTAGCCTTTTCCAGTTATAATAAGCCCTTAATAATTTTTTTAGCACAAATATTAAGCTCTTTAGAGTTCCAAATAGCCTTTAAAAATATCTATAAGTTTAATTTTTACACCAAAAAATTTTTTTATTTCTGTTATACAATTTCTAACCAAATTAGCATAAAATTGTAACTATTACATAAATTATATCTTGCCAAATTTGTTTTTATTAAATTGATACCAAATTTATTTTGCATAAAAGATTTGTAATTTGATTACAAATCTTTTTAACTATTTTTAATTTCTATAAATATATATTCTATTCTTACTAAATTCTATTTTTATTTTTAGTTATTTTAAGTTTTACTATTTATAATAAAGTTATATATATTATATTGTATACTATATTAGCTATACGAGCTACACTAGCTATACTTGTTACATAAATTACAAGTGTTGTACTATTTGAGTAATATTATACAAAACAAATTTTAGCACACTACGAAGCTTACTTTAATCTCTTTAATTCTAAGATAATTTAACTATGCCTTCTCTTATTACTGAAGAGTCTAACTTCTATAATATTAACTATTATTATGACAAGTATAAAGATTACTACAGTATTTGTATGTCTGAAGCTAAACCAAAAACTTTATATGTTCTACTAATGAATATTAATCCTATAGCATATAATACTAGTCTATATAAAAAATATCACTACTTTAAAGTTTCTACTCAACTACAACTAGCAACTTGTCTATATGGTAAATACTATACCAACTTCACCTCTCAATATTATAAAATCTCTCCTCAAACAATTTTGAAAACTGCTTCTATGGAAACTTTTCTTATCATCTCTGCTAAATACTTTAATAAAATTACTAATGAATTACAAACCTTATCTCTTTCAAAACAATAACAACAACAACTTATTGACCATCCTAAAATTCTCTTTTCAAACTACAATACCAATCCAACTCTTTCTGAAATTAGCCTTTACTCACAATATCATCATATATATCTTTGCTGTAAACAGAAAACTATTCCTTGTGTTTACCTTATTAATACCAAACATGTACCTGATTATACTCAATATATAATCTTTAAAAACTTTTTATTATATCATAGCTGTATTCTAAAACTTTGAGATATCAAACTTATATTCAAATCTCAAATCTCTCTCTTAACTCTAAAACAAAAGTCTATACTTATAGCTATAAAAATAGCTAAAATATCTTCAAAAAAAAAAATTACTTTCTTTAAAGCAATCTTTCCAAAACTAACTATATCAAACTAATACTTCAACTCTTCAAAAGATAATATCTCTGAGACTACAATTGAAGACAAAAATGTAAAACAACAATTAGACCCTATAGAAACTGATAAAACTACTTCAAACAAACCTACTAAATCACTTCTAACTTTTGATTAGATTGCAAATTATCTAATTACAAAAGATATGAAAACTATTACAAAACTTCAAACAATATTTTCCTTCGATTTATTTAACTTTTTCAAAAGTTTTTTATATGACTTCTATTCTAGAAAGGAAACTAAAGCTGCTACTCAAATCTAAAAAGCTTCTAAAGCAACTTTTAAACTACTAATTCGTATAATAGCTAGAGCTTGACTAAAATTTTTAACAGATTTTATTTTTAAAAGTAACCCAAATATTGACTTAAATACAACTATTCTATTCAATATTCTTGAAAATATTTTGAAAAAACTAATTTACAAATTCACAACTATTTTATTCACTAAATTGAATTATAGTAAAATCTTTGTTTCAAAACTAATAATTCCTCCTTATAAAACAAAAAATTGAATGCAATTCTACATAAACTTAGCTCAAATTTATCTTTATCTATTAGAAAATTACTATGCAATTGATTATAAAAAATTTACTAAAGACTTTAACTTTATCCTCAAATGCTTTACTATTAACTCTGCAACAATATCCATAGACAAAGAAAAGAAATATCTAACTATTAAATCTGATAAAAAATTTAATATTCAACTTCTCTTCAACATATCTAAATTTCTCTTCTTATGAGTTTACAATATACTATCTCTCAAAAACTCACTTGAACATTTTAATAAATAGTTTGAAAACTTTTTCTCTATTTACAATTACCAATTTGCAAAGCTATTAAACTAGCAAAAAGTTTATAATACTCTAAAAAACTACATTCAATAATAATTTATTATTCAATCTAAAAACTTCTTTTCAACTTAAACTAACTTCCAAGAACCTTTCAATACTTCTGAAAGATGAATAGAAGTTATTCATTTTTCTAACTTTTATATACTAACTTGTAATTCTAAAGATTGCTCATATAATTATGAAAACAAATATAACTTCTTAGCTTTGTTTAAATTATATCTTAGATGATCTTATAATGAATTTCTAAAAAAAGTAAGTAAAATTTAGAAAACACTAACAATTAACTACAAAAACTTCGAAATTGATGACAAATATGAAGCAAATTTTACAAAATCTATACCTACAAAACTTCTTAATAAACTTACAGACCAAGCAAAGGACTATATTTGCAAATAAAACAAAGTTCTAAAAAACCAAAAACATTGAAGTTATTACTTCTACCAATATTTGAACACTTATTATCATATTGCAGCTAGAAATCATAATATTACTAGCTTCTCTAAAGAGAAAGCAATTGAATATATTATAGCAAATATAATTAATACACACTTTCTTGCTTGAATAATTACTTATTTTGATATTATCAAAGATCAACAATTATTGCTATTACAAATTATTAAACATTACAAAGAACAAGCTCTTCCTGAAGCTAAAAACTTTCTCTTTAAATAATTTAATATAGAATTTACAGAATCTGTTTTATTAGAAGACTCACTCTTCTTTTTAGAAAATTCTTTTTAATAACTGAATCTCCTAAATATATAAATACAGCTGCTATCTTACTAAAAGACACATCTATTATATTTAGTAAGGAGAATGATATAAATAGATAAGCAGTAAAGCTTATTTATGCAAAAGACCAAGTTTATAATAGTTAGACTCAATGTACAGAGCAGACTCTAATATCTTCTATATCTGTAAGAGCTAAGAATATAGCAAGCACCTTAGGAGATTCATACTTCAATATATATTTACTAATATTATCTAAATTATCTAATACATATTGATTATTAAACACAAATATATATAACTACTCTAATAGAACTATATCTTATAACAAAACCAATACTTGTTACAACCTTTTTCTCTTATAACACAACTTATCATTACTTAAAGAAAATGAAACACTAGGCTCTTTTCTTATTTATTTATCTAATCACTCTTTTTTACAATTAATCCTTATTTCTATAAACCAAATACTTACAGAAACTTATATTTACCTTAATTTAAATGAACTAATACTTAAAAACTACCAAATTCTTGAACTAACCCAATTCCTTAAATATTACTATCTACCTATCTGAACTAATATAACTAACTCTATTTTATAAATAGCTTCTGATACTAATACTAATAATACTAACAACTTGCTTTTATTTAATATTGTGACTCATAATGTTAGAGAATAGTCATCCCAAAACTATAATCAAATATGAGTCTATCTTTATAACCAAATTAATTAGAACTCTACTTAGTTATATCTCAATAATAACAACAAATGATTATACAAATTCACTAACTTCAAACTCAGCAACCTTAAAATTTTTCATATTAAACTTTTCTATAATAAACTACTAATACTATTATATTTTCACAAGTATTACCCAAACTATATACTAGATAACAAATGCTTTAAATATAACCAAACAGATACAGAACTTTACTAGATAACAAACCACAATACTAATATATTACAAGAAATTATCTTACAATTAGTAACTGAAATTCTTAACTCTACAAACCTTGAAATTACTCAAGTACAATTCCAAATACTACAAAATTTAATTACTTATTACTTTTTACTTCAACTATCCACTAATTCTTTTAATACTATCAACTTATATACCTTACTCAAAAAACTCCTCTTATATGCTCTTATCCAATCAATTCTACTATATACTAATTCACTCTATATAGCTACACAAATAATCATCAAGTTGTTTTTTAAACTTAATTAAAAAATTTACAAGCAACTATAGTTACTATAATACTCTGAATATGCCAACTAGAAGTATCAACATAATATTCACTTATTATATTCAAACTTCTAACAAAATAGTAGAAACAATCAACAACTATTATGTACTCTACAACAACTATATAACTCATATAGTTCTCCTCCTCAACATAACAATATATCATCAACTAAACTTATTATACAAAAACTTTCAGCCTGGCAATTCAGCTTACAGACAGTGTCAAAATCTGAAATTAGGCTACTATACTTACCTTTTATTTAGTATTTTTAAAGTCAATTTTTAGATACTCTATAATATAAGAAATTTTAAATTTTATCTTTTAGCTATTCTTACTTACAAATTTGTATTCTTATAAGAATACTAATTGCAAATACTGCTTATAGAGTATTTGAATGTTTAGAAGCTTTTTACTATTTTTCAGCTGATATTGACAAGCTATACAAGTTATAATTAAATTTTTTATAGTAATAATAGTAACCTTATAAGAATTTATATTTGACTAAGTTATATAATAATTTGAGCAAAGCTATATAATTATAGTAGTAGCAGATATTTGTGTTTTAATTATATAAATAGATATAAAAATATAATAACAAATTAGAAAAAAATATACAGATTGATATTTAAAACTTAGAAAAAAATTATTATTAATATATGCAGTTTGATCTTGAGAAATCAATTAATCAAATCTTTTACTACTTTAAGAAAAAAATTTTATATGATATGACTCTATGTAAAAAAAACAAAAAATAAATAAATATAATCCAAATACGTATAATAAAAAATTTTGAAAGCAAATGCAAATAGATTTAAATACTCTAAATATATAACTTAAGATAGTACTAATAAAATAATATAAAATTTTTATATAAAAATCTATTTTATTTTAGTCAAAAAAGAAATGTAACATATTACAAACAAAGATTAAAGAAATATAATTAAATATATATGAATAATTATATATATATAAGGTAATAATCAGAGATATGCTAATAAAAAAAATAGAAAGAGAGTTAATTTTTTAGTTATTTTCTATTTTGAATATACTAACTTAAGAGTATCTTTATTAGTATTTATATAATACTAAGATATAAAAGTATTTACTTATATTAAATTGTATTTGATATTATATTCATATATTTTTTAAGAACTTCTATATATTAGTAAATATAGATTATATTTTGTAATATAGATTACTTCTAACTAAATTTGTAATATATAATATTACTTTTAGTTTTTTTTTTAATTTCAACCTGTGAGTAGAGATAAGGTTTTGTCTCTATCTTTATTGAATAAAATATAGATAAGAGTTCATATGAAACTACTTAGTAATAAATTACATACAAGAATTGAAGCTTAGACGATAATAATATAACTAAAA
>CAJVPM010001170.1:0-12966 GCA_910592325.1 Scutellospora calospora | reverse complement strand
CTCAAAAATAAACCACGTGTTGGGTGCTGCACGCCACGAGACATTTCCATCATATCTTTCATAATCTCTCTAACTGGAGCGTCTTTTTGTGACATGTAAGCACTGCCAACAGTAATCATAAGATATAAACGTGGAATAATATTTCCAGCGTATTGCACTAATTCATAAAGGTCTGCAAGGTGATGCTTTCCCGAAGTATGTGCGTCATTAAGGTATGTTGTGAGGTATCGGAGAGCATCAAAAATTGCCATATCTTTACAAATAAAAGCAGCTCAGGAATTCAAGTAAATAAATATAATAATAATAAAAAAAGATTCAATACTATTACCAAGATCTTAAATAATCTTGATTATTTTTTCCTTTTTTTTTTTTTTTTTGAAAAAGAAAAAGATACAAAGTTCATAATAATTCTTTGGTGTCAGTGCGGAAGTCCTCAACTCTGCCAGCATCGTAGAACAATGTTTCAAACCATCCATAAGTTTGCTGTTGTCCTATAATCGAAAAATAGGTTAAAAAAAAAGCATACGTTATATGCAATCTAATTTTAACTTTTATAATCTAACTTACCAAGCATTTTTTCATTTGAAATGCCTGAATTTTAACCACGTTCAAAGCTTCCTCTAAAAGTTTTTTTTGCTGGTCTTCCATTGAAACGGGAGTAGAATTCATGTTTAGATTAAAATAAAATAACTAGATAAATAAAGTCGACCACCTTTACTTGGTCTTAAAGAAACGTAGATTAGTCATAGCACAAAAAAGTGGGCAGCTTATGATTTTTGTGCCAATCAAATCGCAGTGTTAATTTTAAGGTTCCCCGCTTTGGTATCTATGCTTATCGTTATGTGGCTCATCTCATCACCTGACTCAGTGTGAGAGGTTCGTCAATTAGATCTGATTTGTGAAGATAACGATAAAAATTTTAAATATTTTCTAATTTCATCTTTACACATGTATCGTGGATCACCCACGAAACTTCATAACCATGTATCAAGACTTTTGGCAGGTGGCATTTATAAGTCACCACCAGTTTGGTACCCAGTTATGAAAGTTGTTCCTCCTGGTTCAAGTGTTCTTCGTTCCCCACTTCAATTTCGGGAATCTTCTTTACCACAAACCCAGAATGAAAGAGTAAAAAAATCACCTGCTTTTAAACATTTTCGAACAAAAGTAGCACGACCTCAGAGGATTGTATATGAAGAAGATTCTTTACGACGACGATTTTATAGAGATCATCCTTATGAACTATTAAGACCTCAAAGCTTAATAGAAAAAGAAGAACCTATAAGGGAAGATTGGAACACTTTATTGGGTACTAAACATCCTACTCAAATTGATGGAGAAAGGTAAAATAGATTAAAGAATTTTAATTGAATAAACTTTAATTCTTCTGATTTTTTACTATTTATTATTTTATTTAATAGTGTGATAAAATATCAGATTTATCTAATGTCTACCGGAATGTCAAAAAGTGAAGCATATGCCCATGCATGTAATGAATTTTATGCAATTCGTGCGAGACAAGAAGTAGCAGAGCGTGTCGCCGAAGAACAAGCATTAGCATTCGGTGCCAAGCGACCTTTGTCTCAAACGGAAAAGGCGTTGTTATTAGAACAAGAAAATATTAAAAAATGTCCACCAAAAGTAATATACAACCAAACAATTATAACGGTTTGAAAAATAATATAACGTTAAGTTATAGATTTCATTTATTTTTTTTTTTTTTTTTACGTTATACAGTATTTCTTTTTCATTTTTGATCGACATTCTATTAGTAAATAAATGAGCAAGTAAATGTAATGGATCAGACATTTTAATTTAAGATTGCAGTACGTGCATTTAAGAATTGGTTAGTTCATATTTTAGAACATTTTTATGTAGTATTATTAATATTATTAATGTATAATTAAGAATATGTGGGCAACTTCAGAGGCGATAAGAGAGACAGAAAATTGTTAATTTAGTAATTTTAACAAATACACAAAGATATGTTACAAAAACATTGGTATTGACATTTAAACGAAGACGGTGTCCCTCGAGATAAGAATGATAAGAATGATAAGATAGTGAGGGAAAATGTCATTTGGCATTATCAGTCGTACACTAATATACGAAATACGAATGATGAAGAGTGATTAAGCTTATACGTAGTTATTTATTATCGTTTACTGCTTTATTATTTTTTTTTATTTGTTTTTTTTTGTTAAGCTTGTTTTGCGCTAGCAAAAAATAAAAAAAAAGATTTTATTTGAAACAAAAATAATATTTTATTACTATAAATAATATCAGATATGATACAGATTTGCTAAAAAAAATGAAACTTATCCTTAACACATACAATCATAATAACAAAATTACTTTGTTAATAAATTTATAATCACTATATCTGTTATGTAAAAATTGATCACTCCGGACAATGTTTGATGCGATATGCAATTTTCTTTTTTGATTCAACCCGATATTGTGAAACTTTTCACAAAGTAATAAAATAAATCTTTATGCTGAAATACTGACATGAAACAATTAAAATTATTTAACATTAAATTATTATTTTATGTTACATTTCGTTATATGCCGGTCCATGTTCATGATGCCCATGCTGTTACATTAATTAATTTCTAGTGATGTAATTATTTTTTGGCCAATCAAATCAACGTTTTTTGATTTACTAACTTACACCACGTGATTAAGAATGTCACATAACATCATTTTACTATTAACAGATAACAATGAAACATAACATATCTAATATAGAAAATTTGAATTTTAAGTACGTACCGTAGGTATGCAATAAGTAACTCAGGGCCTATATGTAAGTTGAACATCTTGCATTTTTCGTATATTACAATGGTGTATCGATATTAAAAATACTTGCTAAATGATTTTTTCGTCACAAGTTTTAGGAATGTAAGTGTAAATCTTATTTGTTTATGTTTTGCAAACGATTTAATATAAATAATTTAAATAAACGGATTGGTCACTCTTTAGACCATACTCTTTTTAAAAAAATTTATCCGTCAAGTTGTACTATAAACACACCGTTACTGCCCTGAATATCTCGCCGTTGTTGGTAAATATCTTTTTACTCTCCCTCGCTTTTTGAACCTTTACTCCCTTTTATTTCACTTCCTATCTTTTACTTTATTATACGTAGTATTTAATACTTCAAGACACTCTCTTAAAATATATATATATTTTTTTTATATAAATACTTCCATCTCAAGTTGGAATGCGTATTTTTTTTTTATTAGGCTTACTTTAATATAATTTTAGTACTTTTTCTGCTTTGAAAGCTGTCCTAGGTGATCAAAAAATAATGGAATGGTAAGTTTTTTCTGATTGCATACTTGAATTGTATACATGCATTCTATGTACTTATGTATTCGTCTACTTTATAGTAACTGTCTTATACAAGTACGTCTGGAGGGTCGTGATACACCTATAGACGTTGAATATTCTCAAGGAACTTCTGTTCAAGCTGTGCTTGAAAGAGTAGGCTTCGTTTTATTTTAATATAATCATTCAATCACCAATGACGTATTAATCATGTGATTATAATTTTATTGAATTTAGGCTTGCAAAACTTTGTGTATATATGATTCTTGGAATTACGCATTATATAGCGAACTTTTCAAGACATGGCTAGTTGATACACATTTGCTATCATCTTATCCCGAAGAGGTGTGTGTATATCTTTATTTTCTTTCCATTTCTTATCATTTAATCTCGTTACTTTATATTATTTTCCATTACTTTCTATTTATATATATATATATATATATATTTTTCTATTATTTTCTACTTTTTAGGATACTTTGATAGTTCGTAAAAAGACACCTGAATACCTTGAACTTGTATATAATGAAGAAAATCCGAAAAAGGTTTTAATTATTCTTTTGTTTCATTATCTTTTTTATATATATATTAATATCTGTAATTTGACGCTGATAAATAATTTATCTTTTAAAAAATTATTATTAATAAAATTAGCGTCACTTACCAACAACAACATTAAGTCCGAATTCAGCAACACAAACGAAACGAAAGGGAGTCTTCGGTGGTTCTAAAAGCGTTAAAACATCATTGAAGACACGCATTCAAGCAGAAACAATTTACTTGACCACAATATTATTCACTAGTGATAATAAGATATTAATAACTTCTGGTAGTAGTAAAATGTTTCCTACTATTGAAGTTATACGTGATGATAAAATTTTCTCTAATTTTGAGAATGATAGTGAAGAATTTGCTCATGTAATAAGAACTTCATTAGATTGGTCAACTTCTAAAGAACTATATAATGACTCATCTAGTAGTGACTCGGATTCTTTTAATTCTTTACATTCAAATTCAAGTATGAATGATTTATCTGAAGTTTCTTCTAAAATACCATTTAATCAATACATTAATGATGAAACTTTATGGTCACGTTCTTTTGGTAATGCTGCTCTAAAATTAAAGTGCGAATTATCTCTCGAATCATTGGGCACTATATATGAACATGTTGTAAAAATGTATTCATCAAAGTCAAAATTCATAGTCGCCCTTCAATACATTCCAAATTGTATTAAAGATGAAATCGCTCCTGATCTTATTAAAACTGGTGCTTTAAAGTGGAAAAATTTTGATGAATTAAATAATATTTATCATAAAGATCATCATCCAATTTGGACAAATTTTATTGAAAAATGGTGTTCTAGACAAACTAAATTATCTCCTGGTCTTTATTTAGGTGTTTTATACACTGAAAGTACATTACAAGGTATTAAAATTTTAGTACCAAAAGATCGAAAACAATTTATTCCTTTAGGGAAAATTCGTGATGAAGCAATGATAACTACTGAAGAAACAAGTTGGATTAAATCTTTAACTTGTCTTAGTCAAAATTGTTTTATGGATTTAGTTACGGCAACTAAAGGAGATTATGATAAATCAATTTTAGGTCAATTTCAAAATTCTTTTATAAATACTTATCATAAATTACAAAATGATACCAATCTTACATGGGAAGTAAATGATATATATTGTGAACAAACCGTAGATATTTATTTAGATTTAAGAACAAATCAATTATATACTATGACAAGTGAACTTGATGATAATGCTATTGATCAATGTGGAACTTCACTTCATACTGATGTATATGATAAACTTGGTGTTAAAAATATAAATTTTAATAAACGTGGTAGTAAACAACAATCTGAACTTTTATTACAACGTGATGATAAAAAACATTTTTTTAAATCACATCCATCACGAGGAACATCTGATGGATCTCATAGAACATTTGAATCAATTATTTCACAACAGGAAGAGATGAAATCTAATTTATCATTTAGTTCACTTCGTATTCAACAAGATAATGAAGAATTTCATGAACAAAATGAAAATAATGAGGATAATGATGATTGTGATAGTATTAGTGCTAGTATTGATAATAATAGTGACAGAGCGGATGGTAGTCATAATGAATTCATGGAAAAAGATAAAAAATTAATAGCATTTGATAAAAGTAACCCAGATTCTGAAGAAGAGGAAGCTGGATCAAATGTTAAAACATCTACTTCAACAGGAGCTGCAACTTCTGTTTGCGAAGAAACAATGCCATTATCAGCTTCTCATCCTTTCGGTAATACTAATTCTATTAGACCTTTTATTCGTATAATATTAATTGTTAAACCTATGCGTCAAATACATCAAATTAACACGCATTACGCTTCGCGATTATGCACGTTATATCCATTTTCATTATATGATGCGTTACAACATGCAACCTTTAATACTTCTTTATACGCTTGTTCTCGTCGAGCTATGCAAATATTACAAGCCAGTCGTACTTATTTTGCTCATGAATTAGTTAAGCAATTGCAAACTATTGAACATTTCTCAGATGTCAATGAGCAAAATATTGAAGATATCCTTTTTGATCCAGAAGAATTTCATAAAGTTCCTGAGGAAACACGTAAATTAAAACAATCTCTTGATATAATCCGTGATGAAATTGGCACTTTGAGACAACAATGGAATTCTGCATCTTGGACAATGACTGCTATTGAATGGGATCGTCAAAGAACGATGAAATCTTATAATTTTGGTAGATCAATGACAAAGAGTATTTCTAGAAAATCTGTACTCTCAAATCGTTCTACCTCAATTCATAGTTCTAATAAAGCAGGTGATATAATAAAAAGAAAAGGATCTGATACTGCATCTCAAATTGAAACTCTTCGAGATACCATGTATCATGCTCCTGATCGTGCATGGAATAATATTCGTCTCTTAGGTGTTAATATACCAATATCCGAAATTAATAATGATTCTATAAAAAGTAAGCATTCTAGTAATAAACAAAAGAAACAAAATATCAAGATAACATCCAAAGCTCAGAAAGCAGCGGCGCACAAACCGATTCCTCCTATTTTAGCATCATATTTATCATCATCACCCACCTCCCATTCGAGAAATCGATCATCAATATCATCCGTGTCTTCGGTCGTTGATAATCAACAAAATAATCCTAACAAAGTGACACAACAACCAAAAAAGAAATCTGGAATAATGAGAACTCTTAGATTAGGTAGACGTAGCCAAAATAATAGTGACTCTGACTTACCAACAACTGTCAGTCAACAAATGAATAAACTTTTTGATAGGGTTACAAATTCCGAAAGTAAAGTAGAAGAAATAACCATCAACATTCAACCACCAATTATACAACCCATACTTACATCTGAGCCTATTTCATTACTTATCAAATCTTTACATGATCAAGGAAATACAAAGTCTGAAATGGGTCAGGATGCTAATTATTCTAAAAATCTTGATGATATGATAATCAAATCAATTGATATGGATAGTAATATTAAATTTATTAGTGAAGAACCAAGTCAAATTTCAGAGTCTGAAGGTATTACATCTAAATATCTATCTGAAGATGATGAAATTGAACCTCAAACTGAACGGAATAATGAAATTATATCTCAAACTGAACGGGATAGTGAAATTGAATCTCAAACTGAACAGGATAATGAAATTGAATCTCAAACTGAACAAGATAATGAAATTGAATCTCAAACTGAACAAGATTATGGAATTGAATCTCAAACTGAACAAGATAATGAAATTGAATCTCAAACTGAACAAGATAATGAAATTGAATCTATTGATGATGATGTTTTAGTTTCAGAAATTAATGCAATTAATATTGAAATAGATAACTTATTGGAGGATGATACAGGAATTGTTAGCACTGAAAATATTCCTTTTGATAACGAAGAAATTACAAATGATGATGCTAATAACCATGATATGTTTGAAGCTAATGATTTACCTTCAGTTGACAAGGAAAATACTAAATCTGATGTTAACTCAATTCAATATGTAAATTTGGAAGAAGCGGATGATAAAAATACAACAGAAAAGACTATTAGCACCAATGCAAAAATTGCAAAAATTAATGTGAAAACCACCGCTTTTGATAATAACACAGCTATAGAAGATAATAGCACAGTTACTGAGAATAACACAGTTACTGAAAATAATATTGTAACTGAAGATAATGAAAATAGTATTATGGATGATGTTACTGAGTTTAACTCTCCTAACTCAGATGATGCAGTACTTGACGCTATGATAGATGCTATTACTCATGTTAATAGTGATGAGAATACTAAACGTTCCGAATCTTCTGCCGTTTCGGAAAAAATATTACCAAATAATTCATTATCATGTCATTCAGAAAACAATTCAATAAATAATTCATCAAATAATTCGTCAAATAATACATCGAATACGTTATCAAACTCTAATTCTGGAACAACTACTTCTGCTACTGAAACACCATTATCATCATTAGCATCATCATTGTCTTCAATACCTCAACCACATCCGCCTCCATCATCACCAATGTCAGACTCCACTTCTGATAATTCATTAAAACAAAATATTCCTTCAGAATCAGTCCCAATATCTTATTCACCTCCACATATTGCTCAATCGATTCCTCCCACACCTTCAACACCATATTTTCCAGCTCTTCCTTTAAATTCAACGGAAGAGTCTACAAATCCTTTGCATATGTTTCCACCAGAGCCTATTTATGGAATGCCAGAACAATCAATACCTAATCTCAGTCCCCAATCAGAACTTGAATTTGAACCGATTAACCCATTCTTGATACCACCTATGACCACATCGACTTATATTTCACCATCAACGCCTTTGCCATCTACACCTACTACACCACAATTTGCTCCATCAATGCAAGATTCAAGGTCATCAACACCACTATTATCAAAATCATTATTTGAGGAACTAAGGCAGGCAACATCTCAAGGAAGTTTGGATAAAAAAGATGTGTGTGAGGAATTAAATCAAAATAAACGAACTCAATCGCCGACTCCATCTTCACAATATCGACCTTCATTTACACCACGAGATTCGCCGCCAATGTCTCCATCTTCATCCGCAGTTTCAATAACATCAACATCACCGCCAACATCATCAAATAATTCATATTTATCTACAAACTTTTATTCTACAAGCATTCATTCTAAAGCAAGAACACCAACACCATCACTTATTTTATCATCTTCACAATTATCGTTAAATATACCTCGAAGCCCTACTTTATCTCCAACATCCCCATACGTTCCTTTAAATACACCTTCAGATAACATAAAATCGAGACCATTAAGAATACCATCACCGTCGTTACGAATGCCTTCACCCCTGTTACCATCAGCACGTCCACCACCACTTCCTCTTCCACCAACATGGCCAAAACTTAAAAAAACTGTGCGTTCGGAAACTAAAAAGGAAGAGCCGACAGAAAATGAACTTGATAAATTAAAACAGCAGCGACATTTCAGATCAAGAGTTGAAAATGAAATAAATGAAATTAATAAACGAAAAGAGGGTAAACTCGGTGAAATAATAACTGATAATAATTGAGTATCTTTAAATGGTGATAGTATAAGTAATAAATATACAGCCATTACTAATTAAATTATGAACAATTAATGTGAATCAAAATAAGTAGCTTTTCAATTTTTATTTATTTATTTATTTTCATTTAAGAGGCCTACTTATATACGGTGGATATTTAGTATTTTTATTTACTTTATTTATTTGTTTGTATGTTTATTTTTCGTCATTTCACCATCTTTATAAATATTTAATTCATAAAATTACTCAAATTTAAGTTTTATTGTGATGAAATTATTAGTTAATTTAATGAAATATTATTTAGATTATAAAATGATTTATTAGATTATTTAACCTTTTTAATGTTGAATATAATATATTATAATAATAACCCTAACCATAAAGTTAGCTTTTAAACATGTATACGCGTTTAAACTCCATATGAGATTTTCAAGATTGGCAAAAAGAATTGTTATTTTTTAGTACTCTGAATTAGTAGAATCGAAAATTAAATGTGCGATCCGTTATCCGTTTTCCTATTAGCTATTTAAAATTTAACGGATATCCGGATATCCGGATTCTTTATAATAATAATTTTATTATAAAATTAAACTGGCGGATATCCGGATCACATCTCTACCCGAAATAAAATAGTGAATTACCCAGCTAATTTAAAGATTTTCTCAATGGGTCTAATCATTAGACCCATTGAGAAAATCTTTAAATTAGCTGGGTAATTCACTATTTATTTCGGGTAACAATATACAGCAATTTTTTATCCGGGTCTAATCCTTACTCTGCCATAGAGATTGGGCCCGTCGAGAAAATTTTCAAATTATCAAGGTTATTCGGGTCACCCGCGAGTTATCAGGTTTCCACTGGGTGTTATAGGTGAATTCGGAATATCAGTAGATGTAGGAATCTTACGTGGTGACGAAATTTTGTGTAAATTAATATAAGTTATGAATAACTTTCAATGAGGTATTAAATAATCGTAATTTGCTAATTATATTGTGATTCGTAAATATTCTCAACAAAAATAATCAACCCATCCCTTTATTTCGAAAAAGTTTCCAAATTTAATAACCTGGATATTTTTTAGCGTATTGTACGTATTTGTCATTGCTCAATTCCCACCAAAGTTATTTTAAAATTTTAATTTGGAATTAACTTTTGAATCCACCTACAATACAGCTTAATGACCTGCTGGTTGATGCACGAGTACCCTATCAATATCCATGCATCGTTTGACAAATTTAAATAACAATTTGGAGTTCGAGGTGCAAATTCTGGTCTTAAAGGATTAGTATCAAACGACATTTCATCAAAAAGCTCTCGTTCTTGTCGTTAATTCTACCGTGATTATTCTCAGATGTGTTGCAAAATATCGATAACAAGTAAAAAAACGAAGAATTCTCGTATCCGATATCACAATATAATTTCAAATTCTCGAAAAATTTTTTAATATTTTATTTGATCCTTTAATATATTTAAGATTTGAACATAGCCTTATTGATTTATTTGACTAAAAAATATGGCAATAAAAAAAAAAAATTAGTTGTATACTGCAATTGTATCCCAAATAATTTGAAACGGTCCAAAAATTAATTTACCCTGTAAAATATAAAGTTTTTGTGAATAATTATTGAAATCATAAATTAAGGATCGTGTAAAGTTTAAGATACTTAAAATAGCTTGAATTAGTTCATAGCTAAAGTTGTATTTGGTAACATAACTTGATATGAAAGAAATTTCTCCATTAACAAATTCGCTGTGTTTTGTGTGCTTTTCGAGTTTGAACTAAAATAAATTAGTGTTTAAGAAATTATATAGATTAAAAAGTATAAAAGCCTAATTAACTGTTAACTTTACTTCATAAGCTCACGATGTTGTTGAAAAGAAATCAGAATTTAATTTTTCTTTAGTGCTTGTGATAAATGTACAATGACTTGAGATTTTTAACCATAAATAAATAATTCGCGGATTAAAGTACAGTTCAAGTGCAGGAGTTGCCTCCGAAGCAGCTTACTTCTAGGGAACAGTAGAACGTTGAGGAATAACTGGAGTAATGCGTTATAATCTGAAAAAGACATTTCAATGTTGGCTAACACAAATCTAAAGGTACAGTAGCCTAACGCCCGATGATCAATTTTATAATAAAATATATATATAAAATCCTTTTTAGGAAATTTTGTCATTAGAAAAAAAAAACTCAATTTTTTTGTAAGCCTAGTGAAAATTATACATTATAAAATATAAATATTAAATTTTTTAATCATATAAAATTAAAAAATATTTATTATTAAAACTTTGAAAATTGTAAATTTTATGTTATATTAAAACTTTTATTTTTTTTATAAAAATAATTTTATATTTTACATTTTCTTAAAATATAGTAGTAATGCTATTAATAATTATAGTTAAATTTTTTTAAAAAAAATTTTAAAATTTTATATTTAATTTTAAAGTCAAATTTACAAATTTTATATGTTTTACTTATAAAATTTTGAATTGTAAACTTTATAATTTAAAAAAAAATCAATTCAATTTGTCTAGTATGATGAAACTTATATATTATAGAATATAAATATTGAATTTACTAATTATATTAAAAAAAAATTATTTAATAAAAAAAATATTTACTTTTACATATTATATAAATTTTGATTTTTTATATTTTTTATTATAAAATTGATCATCAGGTATTATTTTTGTTAGCTACTATACTATACTTTTTAGCTACGTATCATCTATCTTTTATGCTACATAATTAACTAATGAATTTTTGCATTAGATAATTTGTATAATGAATTAAAAAATCTGTCTGCCTGATTAACAAACTGAGTTATTAATAATATTATAATAATATATAAAAAAAGATTATATATGAGTATACAACTCTTTCCTGTAACTTACTTCACCATACTGCGCCAAAATAGAAAAAAAAAAAAACAACAAAAATAAAGAAAACCTTCTTCTGAGAAGGATTCTAAGTAAAAGAAAACTGCTACCAACAAACAAACTAACAACTATTACTTCAAACAGCAACTCCATCATGCCGAAAGACACAGAAAAAACTGAAAAGAGGCACTGCCTCTTCAAAAACAACATCAATATCACTCCTCTCAAAAATAACAACACACTCAATGACAACAACAAAGACGTGATGATGTCAACAAACACGTCAACTTCAGAATCTATCCTGATACAACTTGAACACCCTAAAGAAATCCTTGACTTAACTATCATCAATGCAAATGAACTAACTTATAAAGTGACCTTTATCATTCCTACTTCTTATGACTAGCAATAGCTCTACATCATAGACTGCACAAAAACAGCCATTATAAATAACATAACCCTCCATCCAAAGTACTAAATTGACTATGCTACCAACAGTGACTCCGCTCTCCTCTTTACTCTAACAAAACTCTCTAACAACGCTATAAATATCACTGCTATACAAATTACAACTAACATCATCCAATCTTTATCACTCATTCAAACCTATCAGAATAACAAAACTAACTACCTAGCGATGAACGCTCATAAACAAAATTCCGCACTTTTTATGATTTCTATGATGCTGCTACCCTTCTCAACACTACTCTAATAACAACTACGCCCAATACTTGTGTACTCTCACCAGAAATTAGTGATACAATATCAATGGATACTAATAATATATAACAGAATACTACTCATTCAACAACTGAACACAACCTCGAAACAACTAACAACTCTAATACTCAAAACACAAACCCCTATACACAAACAGCATCAGAAGACTATAGTACAACAGATCACCAAAACCAATCATGAGCAGACCAGATAGAGGAAGTCACATATAATACACTAACACCGCCCATACCTCTAAAAACACAAGCTAGTCGATCAGCATCTCTTGCATCTTGCAAAACACACGACACATACATAGATGAAAATGAACTAGAAGAATACTCATATAACCTATACTCGAATAGCTCAGGATCTGGAAATACTAACACCAAACTCTCCTACAGCCAAGCACTCCAAAACAACTCT